>JAHBCN010004515.1:0-62850 GCA_019359885.1 Listronotus oregonensis
TTCTATTTTTAAAAATGCTATTTTGTAGTCTCGGGTACTAAAGACATTCCCCAAATGGTTTTTTACTTTGGATTCTTTGTAGAATGTGATCAAATAAAGCGTTAGTTTTTATATAAAACTAATTACTTTAATATGATCGGATTTATTTGTATACAACTGTTCTAAAATGTAATTTCTGATAATCATCTTTATATTAATTTTGGTATGCAGTGTATCCAGTAGAATAAATGATAAAATTAAAAATATAAAAATTAATTATTCGTTTTAGGTATTATTTTGTAATTCTAATTACAAGTGTACTTCATTTATTTGATTGTTTATTTACCTGTGCACTGTTGACTATTATATAGATAACAGAAATCTTATCAGTGTGTTAATTACTATAACTAGATATTTATTATTTGGCAATAGATATAATGTATTACCTTTACAATGTTTGCAATTAGGGTATCAAAAAAAATAATTAGCAAAAGGTTTTGCTTTATTTCTCGTTACAGTAGTTTTTTTTGTGAAAAGAAAAATCCGCAAAGCCAGAATGTTATACCGGTCTTTCAGAATTCTTCAAAATACCAAAATAAGGTTGCTGTGTATGATAATACCGGGAGCTATACTTTCAGTAATATATTTGTAGAAGCAAAAGAACTCTCCATGAAAATATCTAGACAGCTTAATGGAAGAACCGGTGAGCGTGTTTTGTTTTTGTGTCCCAACGATGCTAGTTACGTTATAACAATATGGGCTATTTGGATGTCTGGGCAAATTGGTGAGTGAATATTTTTATGGATTATGTTATTCACGTATTATTCTTGGCATTACATGAAATGGGACTTACGAATTCTTATGTTTTTTTCTTGCATTTAAAAAACTATATGTTTTAAAAATTATTATTTATAAATATATGTTTAACTTCAATTTGGCTTAGGCCTGGTACTTTTATTAACGGATAACTTTACTGTCCTAGTCGAGGAGACGTAGCACAAAAATAGGCCTTACGAGGGATTTTTTGTGCAGTAAGATGGATTTGAATGCGGTTTTTTGCATTCGATTCGTATGTACGTTTACAAACTTTGTGAATAAATTTAATTAATGGGAAATAAAAAACCGCATTTGCGCATTAAAAAAATGCATTTTTGAAAAATTGCAATTTAAAAAAAATATGACTTGGTAAATAATGATGGCAAAAGGCCCGAATTTGTTACTCGGGGGTTTTCAAGGTCGCTGAACACGAATATGAAACTATCAAGGACCTACGGACTACCTGGTGCGCGCTAAGAATGGCGTAACGGAGTTTTACGACAATTTCTCCTAATATCAGCCCAATTTTGTTATTTGGGGAGTTTTCGAGGTCGCTGACCCCGAATATGACATTGACAAGGATCTGCGAAAAACCTGGAGCGCGCTAAGAATGGTGTAAACTTCGTCTTCTGGAGTTTTCCGAAAAATTCTTCTAATATCAGCCCAATTTTTTTACTAAAGAGGTTTTTGTTGTTGCTGAACACGAATATGACATTAACAAGGACTTGCGGAGACCTGGTGTGTGCTAAAAGTGGTGTAAACGTCATCTTCTGGAGTTTTGTGACAAATTATCCTAATATCAGCCCAATTTTGTTACTTGGGGGTTATCGAGGTTGCTGAACACGAATATGATATTGACAATACAAATATCGGTCCAATTTCTTTACTCGGGGGTTTTTTGTGGTCGCTGAAAACGAATATGATATTGGCAAGGGCCTGCAGAGTACCTGGGGCGTGCTAAGGATGGTGTAAACGTCGATAAATTGTTGAAACTGTTAATTTAGTAAGTAAATTCTTTTTATGATGCTTTTGTCTGCAATTTCTTTGTTTTTTAGCACTGATGTGATGAATGTGTTTAAATAATACGTTAGCACTATACATGTAAGTCTTCGTTCCTAAATTCTGGACTACAGTTACACCATCACGGTGGGCTTGAACTTGACTTAAATGCAAGGTTTTAGCACTCCCGATTTTATTTCGGAATTCGATTCCTGGACTCGAAAGAAGGTCATAAAAAAAATTCCACCGTAATGCTTAGAGCCGATTTCGAAAAAAAAATTATTGGAAAATGCAGAGTTCAAAAAATGGGTATTTGTTTTGTTACGCGTATCCTCTAGGACTTGGGACACGCTCAATTTGGTAGAAATAAGATTTTCAGACATGCTGCAATAAAATAACCAAGGCAGACAAACCTTTTCTTAAATACAGCTCCAAATATACCTTTAATTTGAGTGTCTTGGAGAAAGAAGGATTGAAGAAAAAACTGAATTTTTAATAACTGGGAATTTTAGTGACAAATAATGTTTAATATTGGTAAAAAAATACACAGTTTTATCATTTTAAAGTAATATCGAGGTAAAAAACAATGGTACAGAAATCAAAGTTACTCTAATTTTTTAATCGAATCCGAATATATTGCATTCTCGGACTGCGGTCAGTAATCTAGTCCCATTATCTGGATGACCTTTCTTGACTTTATAATTGTTAAAAACCTATGTGAACCACACCTGAAGACGAAACCATCCACATACCGCCACAGGTTGGACGATTTCTTTAATTTCAAAAGTTCCCATAGTAACGTCCAAAGCTGGCGAGAAAACCACCTCTACAGAAATATTAGCATTTTGACAAGATGTTTCGGCCTTGATCGATCGTATTAAAGGAACTCGAAACATTGCTAATCCCCATTTGAAGTTTAATTATGATGGTAGAGAAGGGTTTCTTAAAATTTGCCTTTCAGTGCAAGCACATGATTCTGCAGTGAGAGATGATTGACAAAAATATATAGAGGGCCTAGCTGCAAAAAGATTTAACAATTCCGAAATAAAAAAAATTGTTCTGTCAATAACTGCAGCCACACAAGATAACGAAGAAAATGTTAGAATATTATGGTATCTCTTACAAATCAATTTTTTTTGCTGGCACAATTGCGACCGTTTTGAAACTCGCTAATATATTAGCGGGGATCCTGTCTAATGCCAGTAGCTTTCCATGTACCTGTTTTGCCTCGAAAGAAAGCTTGAACACTTGCGGTAAAAAGAGGACTATGGAAAAGAATGGAAAAAGAGTAACTTTAAAAAGTCCATTGCAAAAAAATATAAGAGTTACTCAAATGCGCCGGTTCTTTCTAGAGGCACGGATGATTCCAGATAAATTCTTGACATCATTGAACCTCCCGAATTGCATTTAATGCTTGGATTAGTAAACACTCTTTATAATGGGATGGGCTAAAAGGTGCAATGTTAGCCAAGAATTTGTGCATGGGGCCCCTGCATTCGCTGGTAACTTACGCAAAATGCTTTTAAGCCAGTTGTTTAAGTTATGTTAAATGTTTTCAAGAATTTCAAGCAGTGATAAAGTCTTGCCTTTTAATCACTCTACCAAACTACACACAAGCAATAGTCATATTTAAAAATCAAATCACTGTTACTCCAAAGGTATATGCTGTTTTATTTTTCATATACCCGAGTTTTGCGCTAAACAAAAAAAGGGTTGGGGTTTTTTAGCGAGCAGGCCATGGAATTCCTGTACCATGATTTTGGAATAATGAGATACAAATATAAAGTCAAAAAATGTTATCCAGATTATGGGAAAAGATTACTGACCGCAGAGAATTCAATAGTGTTCATTTATAACTTATCACTCATTTGTAGATTTGACTAAAAAATTAAAGTAATTTTGATCTCTGTACCATTGTTTTTTACCTCAGATATTACTTCAAAACGATAAAACTGTTTATTTTTGTACCAATATAGAACATTATTTGTCATTTCCAGAAATCAAAAATTCAATTTTTACTTATTCTTTTTTCGTCAAGAAACTTAAAGTAAAGGGATAATTTGAGCTGTATTTAAATAAAGGTTTGTCATTGCAGCATGTCGGAAAATCTTTTTCCACCAAATTGAGCGTGTTCCAAGTCCAAGAAAATACGCGTAAAAACAAAATACCCATTTTTTGAACATTGCATTTTCAATTGAAAAAGGAAAAGCTTTTTTTCAAAATCGGCTCTAAGGATTACGGTGGAATTTCTTTTCTGACCTTCTTTCGAGTCCAGGAATTGAATGCCGAAAGAAAATCGGGAGTGCTAAAACCTTGCATTAGGGTCACGTTCAAGCCCACCGTGCCATCCTTAGCGCGCACCAGGTACTTTGCAGGCCCTTGTGAATGTCATATTTGTGTTCAGCAACCACAAAAAACCCCGAGAAACAAAACTGGGCTGATATTAGGAAAAAACTGTCGTAAACTCCAGAAAACGACATTTACACCATTCTTAGCGCGTACCAGGTACTTCGCAGGCCCTTGCCAATGACAGATTCATGTTTAGCGACCACAAAAACTCTTCGAGTAAAAAAATTGGGCTGATGTAAGGAGGATTTGTTGTTAAACTCCAGGAGACGACGTTCGCACCATCCTTAGCGCGCACCAGATACTTCGCAGGCCCTTGTTAATATCATACAAATATTACGACAGTTCCTCCCAATATCAGCCCAATTTTGTTTCTTGGTGGGTTTTTGAGGTCGCTTAACAAAAATGTTAAGCGACCTCAAAAACCCACCAAGAAACAAAATTGGGCTGATATTAGGAGGAACTGTCGTAAAACTTCAGAAGACGACGTTTACACCATTCTTAGGGCGCACCAGGTACTCTGTGGGCCCTTGTTAATACCATATTTGTGTTCAGCGACCTCGAAAACCTCCGAGTAACAAAATTGTGTTGATATTAGTGTCGTAAAACTCCAGAAGACGACATTTACACCATCCTTAGCGCGCGCCAGGTAGTCCGTAGACCATTGCTAATGTCATATTCGTATACAGCGACCTCAAAAACCCCCGAGTAACAAATTTGAGTTTATTTTCATCATTATTTACCTAGTTATACATTTATTGTAATTGCAAACTTTGAAATGCATCTCGAAAATACCATTTTTCTATTGTACAAAGGCAGCTTTTCATTTCCCATTAATTAAATTTGTTGTAAAGTTTGTAAACGTTCATACGAATCAAATGCAAAAAAACCGCATTTAAAACCATCTTACTGCACAAAAAATCCTTCGAGCATTTCTTCGTATCCTCGACTATCCGGATAATTTTCATGGTTACAATTGTTATTATGGATATTATCCGGAAAGTAAAGTTATCCGTTAATGAAAGTACCAGACCATATATTCTAAAAAAAATTATGTTTTAGCTGTTCCATTAAGTCCACTACATCCAGAAACACTACTAAAATACTACATAAATGACACAAATAGTAACTTAATCGTGTCATCGCCACAGTTTGAACAAAAAATGGACCAACTTTCCAGCAAAGCTAATGTAAAACTTTATTTATTGGATCAACATTTACTGGATAGTGCTAAAACAAGGAATTCTATAGATGATAGTACGTTAGCTAACACTTTACCATTGGATTTTTACCAAAATAGTGATGCTCTAATTTTATACACTAGCGGAACTACAGGAAATCCGAAAGGTAAGTGATAAAACTAGGTATAATAAAATGGATTTTTTATATATTAAGAAATTGGCACCTTAAGTGGCGGCTCTATGATTTTTTATTAAACCTTAAAGTGAGATATGGAATCCTCACTAAATATGTGCCAAATGGTATCGGCCTTAGGGGCAACACTTTGGTAAAGAAAATTTTCATTTTGAAATTTGCGAAAAAGTTGATTTTCTTGGGGACCCCTTAAAGAAAAATCAAACCTGCAAAAGCAAATCCTCTATTTGTATTGTTTTCGTAAGTTTGATCAAATTTCATTACCAGATGTTAAACTTGCAAAAATATTTGCATTAATAAAATTTAGGGCATCTATATTTACATAAGAGAATTGTTAAGTGAAAAAAAATAATAACTGGCTATGCTTTTAAGCAAAACAGATAATTTTTCGAAATTTGAAATTTGGCGATAAAAAAAAATCAAATTCACGAAAACAATGCAAATAGAGGATTTGCTTTTAAAAGCTAGATTTTTCTCTCCTAGAAACGTTACCTTCTTTTGAAAATTCCGAAATAAAAATTTTCTTTGCCAAGATGTTCCCCTTAAGGCCAATAGCATTTGGTATTTATTTCGGATGGGCCCCGTGTTTTTTCAGATATTTTTTTTTGTATATTCTCGAGCCGTCACTGTCTTTAAGAGTCTTTAGCATTATGGTTAAACTGTCATTTTTACAGACACATAATTTTTTAAAAAAAGTAAGTAATATAAAGAGATTTAATATTTTTTTATTATTTTTTTAAATAAATATTTATATGACTGTTCTCTTTTTTTTCCTAATTATTTTCTAAAAAATAAGATGTTTTAACTTAAGTGAAATTCCGAAGCATTAACCAGGTTTAACACCTTTTTTGTAATATAAAATAATAATTTAAAACAGAACTATAACAAGAACTTAGTCGTATATACATTTCTCTTGAGGAGTTGTTGTATCTGTTATTTATAGAAATTTGCGTTTTTTTATGTACAAATTGCATTTAAACATATTTGGCCCTTTAATAAAAGTTTTGAAGAAACTGCACTACAATACTTTCTAAAAATTGGCCATAAAATTTTGCCCGAATTCACCTTACAATACATGAAAAATAATAATCCATTTTCAGTATTCTATTTAAATAATTAATGTGGTTTCATAACATATAAGAAAAGACCGGATCCTTTATGTTCGTACGTCGATCACTTAGGCGTTTTTCTCGAAAAAACGACGTGACCTAGTAACTTGAAGGGAGTTGGGTAAAGATCGACCTTTTTTCGCCCATCATAATAATAAGTTTAAGTTTCTTTATTTACATCTACAATGAATTGGTAACAAAGAACAGAATGGCAGTTACCAAAAAAAACCTTAAAACTTGCTATGTTTACCAAAACTTTTGCCATTTTGGATGTTTTTTCGTCTTTTATGTTAAAAAATTTCTCGCTTAGCGCACCAAAATAAATAAATGCTGGTTAGCTTATTGAGCATAATATTAAAGACAAAAAAAATATTGTGGTGCTTAAAGCGCACCAATAAGCGCATAAATAAAAAAAAAGATCAAAAAACATCTAAAATAGCAATATTAGCTGCTGATGTGCCTTTTGTGGTTTTAATACGGCTTTTTGGTTTTAGGTACTATTGTTTTTAAAAAGTCATGTTACAATTTCTATATTATCAACCAAGGTACCTTGCTTATCGTCATGGTAGAAAGTAAATAAACATTTGCAATTCAAAACCAATTAATAATTAAAAAAGCTTAAAAGAGTTTAAAAGAGTTTATGATTTGTTTTTTTTTTAATATTTTTACTGAATGTAATTGGTTAATTGAGCAGGCTACCTAGAGCGGTGCATCTCAAGAATACGTGACAATCTGGTATAAGTATCAGAATAGAATATTACTACTTCTTAGACGTTACCTAAAGAAAAATCTGGAGAACGTCATCACTTTGAAATTACTATTTTGGGCTTGTGTTTCCTGCGCCTTAGAGAACATTTAAGTTTTTTGTAATAGATTTCTCTTTCTGTCATAAAACTTATTCAAATAATTAACAAAAACAAAGTAGTTTAACTAAAAAAGTTACTTGAATCTTTGGTACATTGATAAAATGACCAACAAATTTACTTATTAACTTCGACTGTTCCTGATTACAACTTAAAGTTTAACAAGCTCAGCGCTAGTCAAAAGCTTTTAAGCTTTGATCTTTGCACGAATTAATGAAGTAGTGTACGGTGTACGTGTATGGATGCTTAAATTAACACGTGCGTGGACTCTGATCAATTGCATTAAATTGAGCTTGTCTAAAACGCAAATTTACCTTCATAAGTTTATCTAACAGAAATAGATTTGCATTACTGTGAAAAATGCTAAAACTAAAAAAAAACGATATATGTGCAGAAGAATATTTCTGCATTTTAAGATTAATTTCGCTGCTAAAAATAGGTCTATAAATGTTAAGAATTTTGAGTAAGGTTTTCTTAAAAAAAAAGAAAAAGTAACCATGATAAATACTTGTGTTTAAATTCAAATGGTTTGTTTGTAATTCTGTGCATAAAAAGTCTTTATTGGATTATTTCTTTAATTATAATTTCGTGGACGTTTAATGCACTGTGGATCAAGTTGTACAAAATAGTTAACAAGAACTTACCAAATTACGAGCAGATGATACATTCTAAATTTTACAGTAAAAAGGGTAAATTATTCCAGGTTATTATTATCTACTCCTTATTTCAACAAAGGGTTTTTTACAAAAAAAAAAAAATTAAATAAAAAAAAATGGATATCGGATCTATATTTATTCTTGTACATTTTTATATTATTTTATAATGAGCTTGAAAGTGCTATAATTCTAGAATAATTATTGCAGCTATACCTAATTTTTTAAATACAGGTTTTGGCATTAAAAAAGAAACAAAAAATTTATAAGTGTAAATAAAAAAAAGTTTTTATTATCTGCCCTTTTTAATGACAAATTTCAATTTTTAAACACTATTTATATACTATTATACGTCACAGAGGGGAATAAATTTGACAATAGTCAGCACATTTATCCTGGGATTAACCCCAGTTCCATAACCATCCCTTATAAACAGAATACTAGGTCTATATTCTAAGATATCTTTGGTTAGCCTATTGTCAAAATGACTAAGTAATATTATTAGAAACTTACATGAATTTTCTTTAATTATTAGTTTTAAAAATCCTTCACTTTGATCCGAATATATATGGATTTAAAAACTTAAAAGTCTTACTCGGACGTAAAATATTTTGACAGCTTATAACGCAAATTATTCCTTATTAACCAGCTTATTATCAATAGTATTTCTGATTACCCCAACTTATGTAAGGACATAATTTATTAATTTTTCTTAAATTCACGCTTAAAAAAAAATGGTTCGGTTTTAATAGGATGACTCTCGTGAAATTATTGGTGTGTGTTTTTAAGAATTTTTTAAAAGCTTTCTTTTATACTTGTATTTTTTAGGTGTGGTACTGACTCACAAAAATATATCCGTCCAAGTTAATATTCTTACCAAGGCTTGGAAATGGTCTCAAAAAGACGTCATACTACATACGCTACCACTGCACCATGTACATGGTACTATCAATGCTCTCTTTTGTCCCCTATTTATGGGTGCTACAACAATTATGATGCCCAAATTCAACGCCCAAGAAGTGTGGTCATATCTCTTAAATCAAAATAAAAAAGTAGATGAAAGAGTTTCAGTTTTTATGGCCGTTCCAACAATATACTCTAAATTGATTGAAGAATATGAAGCAAGTCTTCGAGATTATAGTTTAAAAGTAAAGAACTTTTTAACAGAAAACGTAAGGCTAATGGTAAGCGGTTCAGCACCTTTACCAACTCCACTTTATGATAGGTGGTTGGAAATTTCCGGACATAGGCTATTGGAACGATATGGCATGACAGAAATAGGAATGTGTTTGTCAAATCTATACGACTCTGATAGAGAACCAGGTTATGTAGGCTTACCTTTACCTTCTGTTTCTGTTGCCTTAGCGGATCAAGAAAATGGTGATATTTTACTTGAATGTACTAATAATGATGGCAATATTTCTGTAAAAGCTATAAATCCCTCGGATAATAATGTATCTGGAGAACTATTGGTTAAAGGTGAGAGCATTTTTAAAGAATATTACAATAAACCCAAGGAAACTCAGAAAGAATTTACAGACGATGGATGGTTTAAAACTGGAGATGTTAGTCAATACGAGAAAGATAAAAACAAGTTTAAAATGCTGGGAAGAAAAAGTGCTGACATAATTAAATCTGGTGGATACAAAATAAGTGCTTTACAAATTGAAACTATTTTACTTGCACATCCCAGTATTAAAGAGTGTGCCGTTTTAGGTGTGGCCGATCAGGTTTATGGTGAAAAAGTTGCTGCCGTAATTGTGGTCCATCAAGGGCAACAAATTTTACTGAGCCAGTTAAAAACATGGGCATTAGAAAAAATGCCAAAATACTGTATCCCAAGCGTTTTAAAAATTGTTGATGATATACCGAAAAATGCTATGGGAAAAGTTAATAAAAAAGAATTAAATAAAGCACTTTTTTAATAAAGCATTGTATTTTATTCCTTAGAAGAGCTTAACGTGCATATAAAAAAAGCGTCTCAAAAATCGCTAAAAATGATTTTTAAGTTTCTATATTACCTGCCAAAGGGCATAATACTAGCGGGAAACTATAAAAGTGGGAATTTCTCTAGCAAATGCATGGATACGCTATTTTCGTATTGTTTTTCTTGATCCTAAAAAATGTTGCATTACTGTAATAAAATGAATTTTTATTTAAATTAAATATGTTCTCCAAAAGGAACTGAACTGAGTCATACGTTTCTCGTTTATCTCAACGAATTGCCATCCGCCAAAACTTTTTTTCACTACGGTCCCGGTTATTTTGAAGCATATTCGCATTTCGCTAAGGCTGCAAATTTAATATTGTTAATTTTTCGTCATTATGGCCTGGGGCCACACTGGAAGACACGTTTTAATAAGCCTTGATAGAGTGCAAAGAAAATTTAAGGAAAAAGCCAAAGAAATATGATTAAGGAAATTTTACAATCCTAAGGTAAAAAGATTATTTTTATGTCGATTTGAAACTCATTTGTTTTTCTTTCAATTATGGTGATGTTATTTTTTCATTTAACAAGTCAGGGTTATCGGATTTACTAGAATATATATTTTCTGTTAAAGCAAAATAGTTTCCAATTATAATTTACTTCCTCAAATTATATTATATCTATCCAAAACCGCGGGGGCTTTAAACAGGTTTTTTGAACAGCAAAAACGTCAACAAGTGTTTTCAAAATTTTAAGTACCTACCGCCAAAAAATTAACAACCATAAACAAGTTATTAGAGTTAGTTAGTCTGAGGCAAGTCCTGAAATAGGTCCTCAATTTTTTGGAAGATCTACGAACAGTCTTATGGACTTTGACATAAAATCTGCTTTTTTCTTCGCAATATGAATTTTTATATATGTTTGGGGACTCATATGGGTCATGTAAATTGGACCCTATAAAATTCACTATTGTGACAAGAAAAGCAATATAATTAAACTGATTTTATATACGTCGGGATTGCAGAAACTTTTAAAATTCCAATATATTAATTAGCTTTGTCAAAAAAAAATCATATATTCCATCAAAAGAAACTTTTGTTTTACATCGATTGGTTTTTTTTACTTTATCAATTACAGATGTGTGATTGTTATTTTTTGGTCAAATGAATCTGGTGGTCGTAAACGGGTGAAGATATCGAACTGCGTTTTTAGCTGAAAATCCTATAATTAAACGAATATATATTTTTTGCAAATCTAGTTTCCAATTATAATTTATTAAATTATATTATATCTAAATTTTTTTGAAGGTAAGCAAAAATGTTTTCAAAATAGCGCCTTTAAGTACTCCCCCTCTTTTTAACAAGTTCGAGATTGTCTAATTCCATAGGTCCTCAATTTTTTTTCTTATGGACCATTTGACATATTTTTTGGTTTTGAGTAAACCTACTGCTTTTTTAATATGAATTTTTATATATAGGGTAATTTAAATTGGACCCTCACTATTGTGATTTCGGAAACTATAGGAGATACGAAGATGGTTAAATCGGGACAAAGTTGAATATTTATATGATAAGAATATGCCCTTAGAAACTTTTAAAATTCCAAGTATTTCTGGGTATGTCTGAAAAAAAACCGAAACTTTAAAAAATTGTTTTATTTTTTTCTAGCTCCATTTTAAATCGAATTTCAAAATAGGTTTCATTTTTACATTGCCTATCTAGTATCGCTTACAGATTTCACAGTGGACGTTTCGTGACTTGGACACCATCATCAACGTTATTTTTTTATGAGCGCCAAGTTGGTTTTTTACGTAGGTAAATAGTGCACGATATTCTGATTTAAACAGAATATATTATGTTATATTTTAAAAGCTCTTAACCTAATTTATTAAAAAAAAATGTCTTAGTTGGCCTTGATTCTTGTGAATGTTTTGTAAAAATTAAATGTCAGTACTTGTCAAAAGAGATTTTTGCCTGTACAGGTTTTCTAAAGAAGTAATTGAATAAAAAGGAGAAAGTATATTAGATTCGTACTACAAAAGATAATTTACCCCTTAGAAATTATAACGGATTGTGGTTCCTGCATGATGGAGTCCCTACACACAATACTAAAGCTTAAAAATACTTAAATGATAGATTTACTGTAAAAGACTTTTAAAATATGACAATTTAGAACACTTAGAAGATATATTTTTAGGACTTTTATTAATTTGATTAGATGCGTACGTTTATGTATTTGATTTCTTTTAAATACTTGCTGTAATATTGTTTGTAAACATGATTCTTTGAATCATCAGGTTGGGGTTTTTTATTTATTAATTGTTATTTTTAATTTAAAATTACTTATACGTTTTATTCTGTTTATAAATCAATATTCTATTTAGCTATAGAATAATCCGTTTGACAAGTAATTTCATTTATGGTTAGTAAAAGTGCCATTTTTATTTTAAACATGATTCCTACATTTATTCTTTTTCTGTACTGTTTTTATCAAATTTGTAAGAAAGTTGTTATACTAGATCTTGGTTTTTCTAACCAATTTCAACTAAAAATGTGTACTGACATTAAAAAAAAAAAGAAAAAATGGCCAGCTAAGAAGATATTTAATTTTTAAAAATAAATCAGGTAACAAGCTTTTAAAGTATAATATGTTATACATTACATATATAATAAGGGAAGCTATTTACTTACGTAAAATCCAATATGGCGTCCTTAGGAAAATATAAGTTGATGATGGTGGTCGATTGTGAAATCTGAAAGTACCTCCAAGTTAATGTGCTATAATTTTCAAATACGTTTTTTAATGGAGCTAGGTAATTATTTTTCAAATATTATATATATATATAATTTATGCGGTTATAAACAATTACAACACATATATATATATATATATATATATATATATATATATATATATATATATATATATATATATATATATATATATATATATATATATATATATATATATATATATATATATATATATATATATATATATATATATATATATATATATATATATATATATATATATATATATATATATATATTTTTTTTTGTGGGTTACAAAATCAAATTAAAATAAAAAATGGATGCTCATGATTTATTGTATATTTCTATTGATAAACTATGTTTTCTGTACAATTTTATAATATATAATACATTTTTGGTAAAACACAACCATATTTTCGTTTAAACACAATATTACTATATGTATTACATAAAACACTAACTGTGTATTTAAACTATATATAAAAATTCAGATATTCATTAATTTATTGTAATTCTATTGTCCTGCATAACAATTTTAAGAAAAGGTAATAAAAAGCTTAGCATTTTTCATTGTTACATTTACTCGTTGATGCAATAAGAACCTTATTACAATTAGTACTTAATTTTAGGCATACAAATACAACATTCTAGTACAAAGTAAGAATACAGGGCAAGATTTACGTTTTAAAATCTAAATTCCAAGCCTTTGTTATGTTTTACTTACTATTAATAAATATAAACTAAAAATGAGATCATAAAAATTATTTTTATTGAACTTTATCGAAAAGAGCTAGGATGACCATTTTTAAAAAAGTGTGAAGAAACTTTATTTTTTATAAAACTTTTGTGGTACGTTTTCAAAACTTGGTGTTCATAGGTCGATCGTGGCCACACAACGTTTGAATCACTTATGACGTTGCTACTGCCGTTTGGCTTAGGTTCCCCAACGGCACAGAATAAATAGCTCCGCAGTATTTTATCCTTTTTTGCTAACGGTAAGTATGGATGTTTGTTGAACACTTGTTTAACAGACACTATAAAAGAATAAGGGTAAATTCATAAATTTGTCGCAGGCGTTGACGACGGCATCGGCGCTGGTGTTTGATGTTCAAGTATTCATTTTCCGGTCAGTAATTTTAAAAACAGCGTCTACCTATGTTAGCACTGCACTTCTGGAGTTCAACTTCGGCAAGTTGCAAAGTTTTCTACCCTTATTTTGTAATATCTATTTGCCAATACAGGCCTGATACTATCCCAACAGGCCAGTGAATTTTATTAATATTCTTGCAAAATTCCATTTTTTTAGAAACACTACACAGTATAAGATTTAAGGTTAAAATAAAATAAATGTTCCGATGCCAACTTCGGTTTTATGTTTATAAATCCAGAGCAAGTCTCATTAATAATCTCGACGTCACTTGTGAAAGGATTCATGTAGAGATCGAACGCTGTAAGAACAATACCGATACGTCACGGTCTCATATGGCAAACTGATATAAAACCGTGACGTATCGGTGTTGTTCTAACAGCGTTCGATCTCTACAACGGATACCTACAAACTTATGTAAGTGAAGGCAATAAGTACCTTAAATCCCAACAACATAAACACAAGCAGGTTGATAGTGTAGTCGAGAAGTGTGTTTTCTGCGAAAAATAGAACGCTCCGAAAAATATGAGCGATAGCTTATTCGATGCGGAATGCAAATCTGAGAAAGGCGTTGTGAGGATTTTTTTTGCCAATAAAAATTGCAATTGTTATTAACAGAAAACGAAATAAAAAACTCCCAAAGTTCTATATTATTTATAATTTTAATTTAACGTTGAAAATGTGCCTCTATGCGACATTTTTGGCTGCGCGCTTGGCGTTAAAATCGGGCACGTTACATTTAATATTTTTTTAGGGTATTAAATATTAATTAAAAAAATTTAAAAATTGTGGTGTATTTAGAACACTTCAAAGAATTTATTTTCGTTGAAAATTTAACTTAAAGTTAATTTTTCAACAAGTCAGACAATTGTTAGTTAACAAAATTGTTTTGAACTTTCGTTCTTATTGTACATTAAAAAAAAATGTTTAAATAAATGTCGTATAAATGTTTTCCGCCGTGAAAACCTTCATATAAATATAACGCCATGTAAGTTTAACCATGTTTAATGCTTTGTTTTAAATAATTTTATAACTTTCACAATATTACTCTGATGAAATTTATAAAATTATTTTAAACAAAGGGTTAATTTTTTTTAACGTAAATGGCGTTATTTTGGTATGTGTGTATATAAGAAAGGCTAAACGAAGCGAAAAATTTTTACAACAATTATTTAAGTATTTTTTTAATGCAAAATAAGGACGAAAGTTCGAACCAATTTTATTAATTAATAATTGTCTAACTTAAAAAATAACTTTAAGTTTAATTTTCAACTGGAATGAATCCTTAAAAGTTTTCTGAATTCACCATATTTTTAAAAAAATCAATTAACATTTAATACCCTAAAAATAAATATTTAGTGGGGCGTACTTGGTTTTGACGCGCCTACTATAAGTTTTGGTTACTTGTCGAGTAATTAAATTTGTTTAAATTTTATTTTAAATAGTTAGATAAAAGGAATTTTAAAAGACTGTCATTAACAAGAGATGGTGCGGGTAAGTTCCTTAAAAACACAAGCACTACCCGATTTAGGGGCTCATCTGTAAATGCTAAAAATTATCGGTATTATTGAAACCAAAAAGATCGATTGAAACATTAAATAAGTATCTAAATACGTGTTTTATCGTATATTGGCAAATAAAGTTTAATTATTTTTCTACCAAACACAATTTGTTATCTTTTATTTAAAAAGTTATAATAATAAATTAAATAAGAGATTAAGTTATTATTCCAAAAATTAAATGTTAGAAAACTTAACTATTAAGCGTTGTTAAAAAAAATATTTAGTCTTGTAAAAAGTGTACCCTTAAGAACTGATTAAGGAAACGCCATATATTTAAATATTATTTAATAAAATAGTACTTTATAAACAGTCAAACAAAATTAATAAATTAAAAAAGTGCTTAGTTTCCTTATTGCGCGCTAGATTTTGTTGTATGGTATTGACTAGAATAAACTTGGTTTTTCTCACCACCGGAATTTTATTACTTAGGCCTTCAGCCCTGGCGGGCTGTTCCAGAATAAACAAAAATGTAAAAAGTATTTTTTTAGGTAATAATACAGGGTAACTAATGAGTAAAAAGTAACGAACAAAGACAGATTATATTTAAATCTACTTAGATTAAAAATATGCTACGAGTTAACGTCTGTATACTATACTACTATAAGAAGTAAAAATTTCTAAAATGTTATCAAACTCAATTGGTTAAGATAGATAAAACTAGATATCTCAATTTACCTTGATTTTAATTTAAGTAAAGATCCCAATTCTTTAAATATTTAAATCTTATCCATGAAAAATATACGATTTTGATTTGTTAAAAAATTCAATTTAAAATTTTATATGAATGGAAATAAACGTAGTCGGATCAATGTGTATCGGATTGTCACCTTTCACGGATTTGCATAAAAATCTTACATATTTCTACCTTCCGATTGAGCCCTAGTAAGCTATATGCACAGATGTACGCATTTTTTTTTTAATAAAATGAAATAAAATGGTATTTATTCTATTCATTCTTTTTATTTAGTTTAATTTTTGTCATTCATTTTATTTACATATTGTACGGTTGTTAGTAGTCTTTTGCAGTAATATATTTTTCATAAATAAAAATGTATATAGTTTTATTGCAAATTAGCTATTAATTGTGTCTTATCTATTATTTTATGAATTTTTGTTAGGCTATATTTTGTATGCCTTTGCACTTATTTTTTTAGACGCACCTGTCAGCTTAAGTAGCTTATATGTTAATCCTGGGTATTGTCATTTATCGGTTGTTAATATATGTTTATTTTCGTTCCGTTTTAGTGTGTTAATTGGTCACCATGGTTCCTGACTGTTTAAAGCAATGCACTACATTTTTTGTTTAGTGGTCAGTTTCAAACGAAAATGAACGACCTTTTTTGGAGATTTTTTAGTTAAAGACAAGGCTTAAAATTTGATTATATAATAATTAGCTTACTGAAGCATTTTAAATAAATGGTAAAATAAACACTTTTGTTTTTTTTTCTTTGTGCCTAAGTGGTATTATTATGTTTAGGATATTCCTATTTTAAAGAAATATTTTTACCACAATAATTGTAGTAATCATATACAGGTAACTATATTTGAGTGGTAAAAATAAGTAAAACTAAAGAAACTTTTGTTTTTAACCATGTCAGCTTTAAGCGAAACTTATTTCCCACTTTTTATTTTTAAATAAGTATTTTTATATTTGTTATGTACGATTTATACTATGGATAGAGTTTAATAATATTTTACAATACATAAACGAATTTCAAAAAGGTAAATACTTTATTTGGAAAAATAGTTTAAGGTACGTAAGCAAGATATTTCAGTACTTTAGACGCATGTTTAATTTTAGTTGAGCCAATATTACAATTCCAAAGAATTCTAATACTTTCCGTTATCATTAAAACATCATTATTTTAAATTAAGAAGGGAAACTCAATATTTAAGGCGCAATCAAAATTTGTACTGCAATTATTTTTGGTGCATAAATCAATGTGTGTACAAATATCGCAGCTCAGCTCCAATAGTGTCCTTAGTGCAAAAGCAAAGTATCGAGAAAAAGTCGTTTAAAATTGGTTCTAACACTTTTTGTGTTTTACTTTAAAAACCATTTAAATGAGCAAGATAAGTATTTGAGCAATATTCAAAGGTTTTTAAAGCTCTACAAAATAGTTTATAAAGTGTTCTAAAAAGAAATATAAATATATTTTTAGTTGTGACTCTAGAGTCTAGAGGGCTAAAAGAATGTACGAGGTTATGACACTATAAAAACAAAGAAATGAAATATTTACAAAACATTGTCTATTAGACGTAATTTTAGCAGGTCAAAAACATTATCTACACTCACCGGCACAAAATTCCGCCACCCTAAAATTTTGGCCAAGTTTGATGTTTTATAACTTTTTTATCTTTTACCCGATTTTTATAATTTTGTTATCAGTTTGTGGATCCATTCATTGTCTTCTTTTTAATTATTTCACAAAGTAACATTTTTCAATTGGGCTTTATTATACAGGAGTAAATCAAACTGTTGTTTTTTGTCGTAATTTTAAAACACCCTGTGGGAAAATTGAGGTGGATAATTTTGCTTACATACTATTTCTTGAAATCCTTGATATATTCTAAACATTTTGTTTTTTGATTCATTCCATTATCTCATTTCTGCTCAGAGCTGCAAAATTTTTATTAAAACGATGTAATCTTTATAAAAAGTATGTCCAGCTTTCGGTTAAAAATTATCGACGTTGGCTAAGGACGCGATTATTGTGACAGAATGTTCGACAGTGATAATATTATAATTTGTTGTGTTTCAATATGGTATTAACTCCAGCAGACGTGGGTAGAATTGTTGCCTTAATAGAGGATGGCCGTAGCAAAAGTTATGTCGCCCGTACCCGAAATGAGATTTCCGCGGTCTACAGTTCGAGATGCCTGGAATAGGTATTTACGGACGGGAATTTTTACTAAGCGGCAAGGTTCTGGCAGAAGAAGAATGGCCACTGCAGCTGATGATCATTTTGCAACCGTAAGTTCTTTAAGAGATCGAAAATCTACTGCTGTGTGCCTAAGAAATGACTTGCAAGTGATTCGTCGAGTAAATGTAAATGAAAGAACGATACGTAGAAGATTGGCAGAAGCTGGGCTTCATTCACGAAGGCCAACAATATGCACACAATTACTGCCTCGGCACCGACAACACCGATTGAGGTTTGCAAGATCGCATTCTAACTGGACCCTAGAACAGTGGGAAAATGTACTATTTACAGATGGATCCAGGGTTTGTTTAAGGTCGCCGGATGATCGTAAGCGGGTATACAGACTTTACATTAATGAAATTCTCCAAGAAATTGTTGTTTTATTTGCTTTTTTCATTGGAAACCAATTTACATTAATGCATGATAATGCTAGACCTCACGTTGCACATGTAATGAGCGAATATCTGGATAAAGTTGGACTTCCAAGATTGGAATGGCCCGCATGTAGCCCGGATCTCAACCCAATCGAACATCTTACGGATCAACTTAAAAGGGCCGTTCGTCGTCGTCCTTGCAAGACTTACAACTGGCGCTGACCGAAGAATATGAGGCTATTCCTCAAGAAAGAATAAGTAACCTTATTCATTCGATGCCACGAAGACTGCAAAGTGTCATTGCTGCGAGAGGAGGAAATACACGTTATTAAAATTGTTTTTGTTAATTAACTTTATGTTTGTTTTTCTTAATAAAAATGGGCTTCAAATCAGCGTTTCATTTAAAATTTTGCAAAATGCAGCAGAAATGAGATAATGGAATAAATCAAAAAACAAAATGTTTAGAATACATTAAAGATTACAAGAAACAGTATGTTAACAAAATTATCCACCTCAATTTTCCTACAGGGTGTTTTAAAATTACGACAATAAACAACAGTTTGATTTACTCCTGTATAATATAGACTAATTAAAAAATGTTACTTTGTAAAATAATTAAAAAAGAAGACAATGAATGGATCCACAAACTGATAACAAAATCATGAAAATCGGGTAAAAGATAAAAAAGTTATAAAACATCAAACTTGGCCAAAATTTCAGTGTGGCGGAATTTTGTGCCGGTGAGTGTAGTTTCAAAAACTAGCCAGTTACGTCAAAATATGTAATATCTCCACTTTTATTGAGCACGTTGCTTTAAATCAAGTAAATGCATATTCCTACTCTTATTAAGACAGCCACAGTGCCTTAATACTAAGGCTTAAAGCCTTTGTGAACTGTGCCCAAATAAAAAAAATCATACTCGATAAACGAACTTTATGAATTATTTAAATAGACAACTACCTTCCAGAACCCGACATGTGACATTTGCATTTGGTACGCCATTGATTTCGATTCATGTTTTATTGACACTAGTTTTATTTAGGCAAAAATACTTAATTTATAAACATAAAACTTTCTGAGAGAGGATTTTGTAGTAATGGCGCAATAAAAACATTTTTTAATTTTTTAAAGTTATTACACTATTTGAGTGGAGGTGCGATATATTGCTTCTATTAATTACTCATTTAACTGGGTTGCAAAATTGTGGTCTCGTGTTAATTAAAACTTTGAAGCTTCTCTAGTCAGCATACCGAATTAGCCATAACAAATTTCGTAATCTACTTAGTAAACAATAAATGTAGCATGTGACTACCAATGTCGCATATTACACAAGCACAATAAATTAAAATATAGTTTTTTATTTTAAAGTATCTCAATCGGTATTAAAAACTAAAATATGTTTCTATGATACAGTAAATCATTTTAGATTATAATAACAGTTGAGCTTACTTTTTATAAAATTTACATCTTGGCTAGTACAGTTTAAGCATTTGGTGCAAAATTAATTTCACTATTGATGGGTTAAACAAATCTGATATTTTTTTTTCAAACACTATTCCTTAAACTAAATAAAACCTTATAAAAAAAATAGTAGTTTGATTACTATATATAATTTTAAAATTAACGGCAACCTGATATAATAGTAAGATATATCCTCAAAAAAGTTTCGTTTATGTATTGCACAACTGGCTGACAGCTTAAAAAATTATATTTGATGGGGCAAAAATACTCTGGGAATTCGGTGTATAAAAGCTCTTTTTCCAAAATTCATTAATAGTTGTCTATTGCGGTTTGCTCCTTCTTTAGCTTTTTTTCTAGCTATTTCCAAAAGAAGTCTGTTTCGAAGGACATCCAGAGAATTAACAATGGACAGGGAGCCTCCATTATTGCCAATTCTGGAAGATTGTCTCTTTTTTCTAAGTATAATATTTTCGTCATTATCATCATCGCTTTTTGATTCCTAAAAATAAAAGCACATATTATTTTTGTATCTTTGTTATTAATTAAAAAAATTACTTATACTTTATAATATAATAATTGCATTTTAGTTAAAGGTTATTACTCAGTTATGTGTCGAATATGATCCAGAGTCGACTAGCATTATAGAGGACATATTGATTTTCCTAATATTGAAACATTATGTGGTAAATAGAAAAAATACCTAAAAACAAAAGCATTGTCAAAGAAAAATTATAACTTTAATAAATACCAACTGGTAAAAAATAAGCTTGTTTAACGCAAATATTTAAAGCAAAAAGGATGGTAAAACTCCCGTGTTACTTTCTTATTCCTATATTACAACCAGATAATAATTAATTGCTCCTAGTTTATCTTGATTGCCTTTAAACATAAAAAAATAGTTTTATTTTTTAATATTTTTGTGCATGATTAGTACAAACATTGAAAAAAATAATATATTTTTAATTAAAAAAAAAATTATTGAGAAAAGTAGTACAAAACTGAATTACTAAAATTAAGCCCTTAATATAAACGACTTTGTATCGACATAAAATAAGTATTTTCTTGTATTACGTCCACAACATTGTTTCACGCTAAAAAAACAATGTTTTTGAAAACATGCGTTAAAAATTATCTCTTATGAGTTAAAATGCGTTATGGTATTAAAATATGTTTAATTTAAGACACCCTTTCTTTATTATACACATCACATAGATATAAATTATTAGTTAATCGTAGACAAAAAAAAAATATTTAACAAATATTATTATTTTATTTTAATACATTTATTATATTTTAAGGTATTTTTATTTGTTTATTGTTGTGGATTTATTATTCGAGTAATTAGAGGTAAAACATTAAATGTATATATGTTATACCCATAAATAAACATAATTTGTTAAGTTGTGATTGATTTTTCTTGATTTTCACAACTTATAAGATAATAATGGGTTTTTACTATTTTGTTCAAAATGTGTGTATATAAATTTTGTTGTGATTTTTTAATACAACAATAAATTAAAATTAATTTTATACCAGTGTAGTATTCTTTATAAAAAAAATATATTTTTTAGTGTAGATGGCGTACGTATATTATTCTTTATTTTATTTTTTAAGGTGTTTTTTTGGTGGAGGTATTTCTAAGGAAATTAAAAAAAAAACAATACTGAGCTAATACAATTTTATATCAACTAATATCTTTATATCTTTATGCAACTATTTTTTGGTAGATTAAAATAAATATTATTTAGCGCAACAATTAGTTCAAGAGTCAGTGAGCCAGTGTTAACTTTATAAGATTTATACTCAAAATCAGTATAATTTCATATATTAGTAGTGTTTTATTTAATTTGTAAATATTTTATTATCATCGAAAAATATGAGTTATCTTGCCAATTTAAGTTTTAATATTACCTATACTACAGCCCATTTGTTTTACAATTTACACTTCCTCAATTTGTCTGAATATTTCGAGGGGTGTCCAAAGTAAATACTTTAAAAAAATATTTTATTAAACTGAAATAATCCGCAATTAATTTAAGTCAATGCAAATAAAAAATAATACATTCGGGTTTTTTTTCCTGTAATGATTTTTAAATAAATGTTCTTAAACTCGACAGTTTAAAATCTTAATCTCTGTTTATATCGAATATACCAAATTTAAACCAAATTATTAGGAGCTTCAGAAGATATGCTTCAAAAACAGTAAGATACGTAAGGCATAGCTAAAAAAGATTGGATTCTAAATGGACATAAAAAGCCTATAAAAAATGCAAAAAATCCGTAGCAAAAAAACGGTGTTAATAAACTTTTTAATACTACTTTTTAAAATACATATAGTAGTTTTTACATAAACTATAATGATTAATTTTCCACCGTTCTGCCGGCTGTACAAAAACGACACATTTAAGTACGATACAAAATTGTTAAATAGAGATCCTTCGGCACTTCTGATAGGACTTATTTTACTTACAGGCCTAAAGAAAATTTCAATCTTCCAGCGCATTTTTTTATCAAGACTCTGCAATGACCTTTTAGGAAGTTAGAGGCGTTTAAACTTGTGTCAGTCATCAAAATTATGCAAAAAGGAGAGTGATCGCCGTGCTGGTCTACTATTTTGACAAAAAATAAATCTATGGAGTTTTTTAAACTTTGGTATAAACTGTGAAAAGTGTTTTAGAACAATTACGAATGTAATTTAAACAAAAAACTGCGCAACTGTTAAGTGGGATGTCGATAGAAAAACGACCACCGTAAAATTATTTTTTTTTTGAAAGAAGTTCCGCTGGCTCTTAATGAATTGAAAAAGTAGATACGGCGTTAGAAGTATGCTTTTTGCTAATTGCAATAAAGTTTTTAAAAAGATGAAATCCTCGGGAGTGACTAATACAACTACATGTTTCACCATTATTGGATATGATCACATACGCTGTAAGCCAAGAAACGACTGACGAAAGATCACTGAAAGAATAAACCAAACTTTTGTAAAATCAAAGTGATATTTAACCAATTCTGGGGCCATCCAAGAGACTAATTCCAATGCAATCAGTAAAGATAGTACAAATGTTAAACAATGGTAAAATGTGCCAAACGCAAAACAAAAATTTAACCTTTAAAAATATATATATATGGCTACAAAATCTGAAAAAAGTAAATAAAGAAGTTAGGAAGTCGTATTTTCACACAACTGCAATTTAATGTTACATACAAACCTGTAAACTAATAGGTGCACATTTTTTTTTGTCAAGAGTTGTCTGTTTTGCGTTTTTGAATATCATTGCCATATAAATATATATATATATATATATATATATATATATATATATATATATATATATATATATATATATATATATATATATATATATATATATATATATATATATATATATACAGGGTGTCCCAGAAGTAATGGGAAACAGAGCAACGGCAGATTCTTTAGGTCAAAATAATGCATTTAACGTAAATTTGCCTTATCCCAAAGTTGATAATAACTGAGATACAGGGTATCAAATTTTTGTTTTGGTTTTTTCGTTATAATTTCCTAACTAAATGACATAGCGGTACAAAAATTGGGGTTTTGGGGGTACTTTGGGGCAAGAAATTCAAATTTGTCTATGCTTTTAATGTTGCTGGTAGAGGGCGCCAGCTACGGCCTACGCCACTTAATTTAGATGGCATAACTTTTTTTAAGCTTAGTATATTGACCAGTTTATTAAAAAAAAAGTTACTATAAGTTCGTCTGCGTCAAAAATGTATATTTTATTTAGGTCTCTGGGAGCAACTGTTTTCGAGATAAAAGCACTTTAAACGACCCCACAATTTTCCTATAGAAAATGGGTTTAGGCCAATATTTTTAAAACTTTGCAAAGCAATAGTTTTTAACACGCTGATCAAAAGTATCTAAGGGCACAAAACCTCAACACCCCTTAAACCCCCCTAAAATCAAGCTTAAAAGTCACTAGGGATTTGTAGACTTTTGAGTTTGATTTTGGGGGGGTAAGAAGGGTTTTTGGGTTTTGTGCCCTTAAAGACTCTTGATTAGCGTGTTGAAAACTATTACTTTGCAAAGTTTGAAAACAATTAGCCAAAACCCATTTTGGTAATTGTCTCGAAAGTTGCCTCCTCTCCGATTTTGACCAAATTTGGTTTACGGGGGTTTTTTGGCGAGCTGATTACAAATCTGAAAAAATATTTTTTCGGCAACGTTTCGTTTTCAAGATATTCATCATCAAAGTTGAAAATCAAAATAACCCCATTTACACTATTCCTCCTTCTTTTTGCACAGAATTCTTGATTTTTACACTAAATTAGCACACAATATTTTACAAACACCTTTTAAACACTTGTTTTTATATTTATTTTACACCTTTTTTCCGCAACCATGTATACACTAAGGGTTTTGTAAACAAATATGGCTGCTGCCTTGCTGCAATTTTAAGGAACAAAAAGGGTAAAATAAATAAAAATACAAGGGTTTAAAAGGTGTTTATAAAATGTTGTGTGTCCACTTTAATGTAAAAATCAAGAATTGTGTACAAAAAGAAGGAGGAATATAGTGAAAATAAGGTTAGTTTGATTTTCAACTTTGATGATGAATATCTGGAAAACGAAACATTGCCGAAAAAATATTTTTTTAGATTCGTAATAAGCGCCACAAAAAAACGCCGTATACCAAATTTGGTCAAAATCGGAGATTAGGCGACTTTCGGGACAATTACACCCATTTTTCATAGGAAAATTGTGGGGTCCTTTAAAGTGCGTTTATCTCGCTCCCAGATACCTAAATGAGGTATACATTTTTGCCGCAGAACGCCTTATAGCAACTTTTTTTAAATAAACAGATCAATGTACCAAGCTTAAAAAAAGTTATGCCATCTAAAACAAGTGGGGTAGACCGTAGCTGGCGCCCTCTACCAGCAACATTAAAAGTATGTACAAATTTGAATTTCTCGCCTCAAAGTACCAACAAATCCCCAATTTTGTACCGCTATGTCATTTAGTTAGGAAATTATTACAAAAAAACGAAAACAAAATTAAAAGTTTATCATAGTTAATATCAACTTTGGGATAAGGCAAGTTAAAGTAGCTCTTTATTATTCAATGTAAAATTTTCATATTTTTCAAACGTGTCGTTTAACCCTCGGTGTATTTCAGAAAAATAATTTTGGTTTTACAGAGTGTCACAAAGAAGTGTGACGTCACAATGGTGCATTTTTTAAAATTAAATGCTCTCTATTTTTTTATATATTTAGGTACCACTTGTGGTCAAGAAATTTTTTTTTATTAACATTGGTTCTGTGATTTCAGAAAAAAATATATATAAAAAAGACTGTTTTGCACCACTGAATTTAAAAATGACTAAAAATATCAATAGTGCTTGATTAATAGAATTAAATAAGGAACATATTAGGTAACGTAATATCAGTCGCTTAGGTCATGTTTGGTTAATTCGAACTGTACAGTGTGTCCAAAATTTAGTGTCAAACTCTTTAATTTTTAAAGCACTTTATTTTTCTTATTTTAAATATGAGCTCCTGTATATTTTAAGCCGTTAGATGCAGACCTAAAAAGCAAACATTTTTCTAAATATAACCCTATCGAAATTCCTAACACATTAAAAGTTATTCGTTGAAAACTTATTTTGGCATCTATTTCATTAATAATACCATTAATAAGTGGCTATAAAAAACAATTTATTGACATTTAAGTTTATTTAACTTACAAAATCTCACTTTAACGGATTATAAAAATTCGAGTAAATTATTAATTTGTAATAACTTTGGATAATATTTATGGGACTTTAACAAATTTTTAGGTAATAATTAGCTTTATTAGGAAACTCTAATGTCAATAAATTGTTTTTCATAGCCACCTACCATTTTTATTCAATGATATTACTATTAACTATTTTTTAGGGCTGCATCTAACTACCTTAAAATATTCAGGGGCTCATATTTAAAATAAGAAAAATAAAGTGCTTTAAAATTTGAAGAGTTGGACACTAAATTTTGGACACGCTGTACAGTTTGAATTAACCAAACATGACTTGAGCGACTGATATTACGTTACTTAATAAGTTCCTTGTTTAATTCTATTAATCAAGCACTATTTGCATTTTTATCCATTTTTAAATTAGATGATGTAAACAGTTTTTTTCAATATTTTATTTTTTTTCTCCGAAATCACTGAACCATTGTTGACAAAGTTTTAGAGGAAGATAGATGACCACAAGGGGTACCTAAATATATAAAAAAAATACAGAACATTCAATTAAAAAAAATACCATAGTGACGTCGCACTTTTTTATGATACCCTGTATAACCAAAATTATTTTCCTGAAATGCACCGTAGGTTTATGGTAACGTGTGCATAATATGAAAATATTATATGAAATAATAAATGAGCTACATACAAATAACAGTCGCAATCTGAAGAAACCTTAAACGTAAATAAAGAGATTATTTATTATAACATTACCAAAATAATATTGCAAAATTTGATTAAACAGCTATTCACACTAACCTTTTAGGTGAAGGAATTGAATGACGGAGTAAAACAAGTTTTTTTAACCCAGTTAATCCATATATTTTGGGAGGCATGGAAAGGTAAAGGGTAGAAACTAATCTAGCTTTAAAATGTCAGTAACAGGGATAACATTCAAAAGAAACGATTACACGGGACACTGGCTTATACACGTATCTAGGTATTATTCCATTATAAAAACTGTAGATAGGGCGTTTTGATCACTGGTTTATTACGGAAAATATTTGTTTAGGATGAACTTTGGGATAAAACTATAAAATACTGGTATTTTATTTTCCAATATATATATATATATATATATATATATATATATATATATATTATATATATATATATATATATATATATATATATATATATATATATATATATATATATATATATATATATATATATATATATATATATTTTTAAAGCGGTTATCAATGTTATTAAATTTATCTGTATCCGAATTAGAACAGTCTACATGGACTTGAATGAAGCACAATGTCTCCTCATTATTTGAGTATAACTTAAGTAAAAACAAATAAAACATTTTTTTTTGATAATTGCGTTTTTAACTATGGTGAATTACTTTTTGAACCAATGTGATACATTTTTGCTTTTGTCATTCTCAAACGAAAGTAAACATATTTTAGTATATAAATATTTTATGGTGCGAAGTTTTTAGACGTTTGCCTCCAGTTTTCTCACAGATGTTTAGCATCCAAAAGATGCAAATATTTATTTATTGCATTTTACGGAACTATTTTAACAACAAGATAGTATAACCACTAACATTACATATATACAAATTACATTTGCATTCGAACTACACACAATGGTACGCTGTTGTGCCGACGACACCCATAACATTACTGTCCGCGCTTAACCTTATAGACGGAGAGCTGGAGCCAAAAAATCATCGTCATCAGTAATATGGAGTTTCTCCCGTAAAACATATTCATTTAGTATTGTTAACTATGTTCCCGCGCAGGCTGACAACTTATTGGATACAGGGCGTAGCAACAAGGGTTAAAAGTGCAAAATTTTTAGAGAAAAATCGTCATCGAAAATATGCTTCAAAATTTTCCCAGGTAAAGGTCTTAACCCCTTAGCTGAAATCCCAAAGGGCTGACAGCACAAAAAGGGTGGCGGATAAGGGTAAAGAGGGTAAAATTTAAGCAAAAAATCGTCATCAATAATATGTCAGCCATTTTGACCTCTTAAAGTTGAACCCCTAAGATGTCTAAATCCAAAAGGGCTGACAGTTAGGTGGATACCGAGGGCAGTAAAACGGGATCAAATTATCACAAACATAAATAATTTATTATTATTATCATTAATACCACTTTAGATATTTTAATAAAATTTGTCATACATTTACTATGTATTAAAAGGCATTTTTTAGTGTACTACATTTTTTTATTTCCACCAGTGGCGTTCATAAGGAATTTGACCAGCCTATTTTGGGAAATATTGATAATACGTCACTAATTTTTCTTAAAATAAAAAATATTCTTGAAATCCCCAATCATTTATAAGCAAAGTTGATCACTTGATTTTTTTCAATCCGATGCACGGTTTTCGCTTAAAAAAATAAAAACCTGGATTTTTCAGATTGGTGGTTTCAGAATTTAAAACTATATGTCATGGAAATATCGGGGAATATCTTAAAATTTTACAAAATGTTACGGAAACTCGTTAACAGCACTGGAAATCAACGCTCTCTAATTCGAAAACTTAATATTCTCTTTTAACAACGTCGCAAACCAATAAAAAAGCGATAAAATGCTTACCCACATTTTTTATGTCATAAAAATTACATTTTGTCAAAAAAAAACTGGCTTTGTTAAAAAATTTGAAATACAAGACTTCGTGGCAACCCTAACATATCATTTCAGCCTACGCAATTACTGTTTTTTTTTCTGGTGATCATTATTATTTAATTTAGACCATAACATCTTTTCAAATAAGTTTAAATAATATTCATTACTTTTTAAAGCCATTTAATACAGATAAATGAAAAAATTATAAACCGTTACGCATTTTAAATTAGTCAGCTAAAATTTGTAATAATTTTCTAGACGGAATGGCTTTTGGGACAATATTTCTATACCTAATAGCCATTCTACTATCGCAATGAATATCGAAACTTGCTAGATAATACCATGACAGATTGCGTAGAGGCTTTTAATATGGTATTTTACCATATATTGGTGAAAAAGTTAAGTCTGTCCATAAAGCATTTTAATTTTGATGCCATACTAATGTTGTTACCGGATGTAGATGGCGACGTTAAAACAACCTCCTTGTAAACTGTTTTTATACCAAAATGTATACTAAATATAATGTCTTTTCTACAAAGTACATAAATATATACTTTTTTTAGAGCCAGGACGGATCCTTTAGACACTCTGAACAGAAATAATAAAATGTCCAATTTAAAAGTCCCTCGGGGCTATCTCTAGGATAACATATTAAAAAATTATGAAGATCGAGCAATCAACACTTATTACGGATCCCATTTTTAAAAAGTAATCGATTCCAGCCTTCGGATCCTTAAAAAGGAATCGATTCCTGGATTCGATTGCTTAATTAAAGTACGCCCGAGCATGTTTAAATCCAACTTTCAAACACGCGCGTGTTTTAAAAGGTTGCCATAATACATCAATCAACTACACGGAAAAATGTTAAGTCCAAAGTGACATTGCTAACCTTTAACCTCGAATTTTGGTACATATTAGGCATTTTAAAGAAAAAACAATTAGGGGCGATTTGCATTATACGGAACGTCAACGTCCCGTCACCGACCGGCAACGTCACGTCAAAATATTATGTAATGCATTTTAAGCCTGGATGTTCTCATATTTAGGCACCGTCACGGAACGCCCCGCTCTCGGAACGTCAATGTTTCTCTAAAACAATATTTTAACGTGACGTTTCATGTCGTTGCCTGTCTGTGCCTGCATATTTCTAGTATGCGAATACGTATATTTCAGTTTGTTTATACAATTAAATCAATAAATATCGATATAATATGGATGACGAAAAGCTAATAGAGTGTGTGAGGGAATATACAGGGTGTCCCAAAAGGTATGGCCTAAAGTTTGGGATCATGTAGATTGGATCAAAATAAGGTAACAACTTCATTTAACCTTCTTTACCGAGCTATTAGCTCTTAAAAGTAACAATGGAAAATCGATTTTTTTATTAATCAACTTTTGAACGGCTTGTACGATCTGAATTTTTTTTGTTGATTAATCCTAATAATAACTGTCTTGCATTAACGTTATAAACATGCCCCGAAACCATCAAAGATACAGTCCGACTTATAAATTGCAAAAAATTAAATTTTTGCAGTGTTGCCATAATCTTTAACATCATTGCCTGTGGTAGATTCCCCTGAGTTTTTCTATGGAAAAAGGTGTACTTTATCTTTATTGATAGGACAGCGGTTTGTAAATGCATTTAAAATCATTAAGGTATACTCGTGGGCTCTCGATATGATATACCTTGGGGTTTCTTACAAGGTGTACTTAAGACTCCTATGAATCTATATCAAAATCTACTACAGAAGTCATTTCAGCTAAAAATTATAAATTAAAGTTAAAAACTTAATTTATTTTAACAAAAAAATAATAAAACAATAAATATCAGCAAAGTAAAAACTTGATGATTATTAGTAGTATCAAAAAACTGCATGCGTAGATTTAACTATATGTGTCAAGGAAGCACCCGTACAGCTACATTTTCTTACTTTACAGCATGTCTTGAACCTAAAACAACATGTTAGGATTATTTCTTATTGCAGCGCAATGACACATTATTATTTTTAATAAAACTTTTAAATAAAAGAAATAATCCTAACATGTTGTTTTAGGTTCAAAGAGCATGTCTTAGTAAATTAAGAAAATGTGTAGCTGTACAGGGTGCTCACTTTGAACACATACCTTAGTTAAAGTTACGCATAGCAGTTTTTTTGTTATTCTACTAATATCATAAAGTTTCTACTTTGCTGTATGGTTTTATTGTTTTTATTATTATTATTTTTTTTTGTTAAAATAAATTAAGTTTTTTTCTTAACTTTTAATTTATAATTTTTAGCTAAAAATTGACTTCTGGTAGTAGATTTTGACATAAGATTCATAGGGAGCCCTCAAGTACACCTTATTGAGAGCCCTCGAGTATACCTTAATGATTTTAAATGCATTCTACGCGAAAACCGCTAGTCCTATCAATAAAGATAAAGTATACCTTTTTTCCATGGAAAACCAGTAAGGTCAAAATGTTAAATATGGCAACACTGCAAACAAGTTGAAGTTTTTTACAAATTTGATAGTCCGGACCTAATATCTTTAATGGTTTTGGGGCATGTTTAAAGCAGTTAATGCAAGACAGTTATTAGCTAGAATTAATCAACAAAAAAATTCCAGATCGTACAAGCCGTTCAAAAGTTATTAATAAAAAATCGATTTTCAATTGTTACCTTTAAGAGCTAATAGCTCGGTAAAGAAAGGGCATAGAGAAAAAAGTTAAATGAAGTTGTTACCTTATTTTGATCCAATCTACATGATCCCAAACTTTGGACCATACCTTTTGGGACACCCTGTATGGAACTGTACGATATGTTACAAAAAAATACAGTGATAATTTACACAAAGAAAAACTATGGAGGAAAATAGGAAGTCAATTAAATATGCCTGGTAAGTGTATATATTTTTAATAAATCGTAACAAAGAAGAGAAATACAAAAAAAACTTTTTTATTAGTTTTATTGCTATTAGTTTTATTGCCACGGCAGGGCTCCATTTGCAGACGTAAAATTTGATTTGTATATTTCGCGTACTTTAAATGCAGAATTTTCTGCATTTCCACCTTGTCTAGGTAAATTTTGCCAATTGGGTTCTTGTTCTTCAGGTTCTGTATATCGAGCTACCATGATGTTATCCTTAATATAGTTATGCAAAATGCAGGTGGTTAGTACTATATTGCCCACGTTTTCTGGAAGAGAATTTATACTTCTGAAATAAATTCTAAATTTCTGAACTAAATTTTTAAACGCATTTTCTGAAACCCGCGTAGCTCGCAATAATCTATAATTAAAAATTCGCTGGGTCCCCATTTATAAGGGAAAAACCAAAAAGGATAAGGTCTAAGTAAAAAAGGTTTTAAGTTGAAAGGCCCATCTCCGACAATTACATAGTTTTGAGGAAATGCCAGTTCCAGGAAGATTTTTATCCTTGAATATTCATTTTATTTTCTTTTAATTTTTTCCCCAAAATTTGAGTTGGGCAAATATTCCTCCATCGCTTTTTTTTCCATAAGTTTCAACGCCCACTGCAATAATTTATAATTGGCTTTTCCCAAAAGCCAAAAAAACCATCGAAAACGTCCCAAATTAAAGTTTTTGGGGCCCCGCTATTTGAGGCGCGAAAATTTCCACATGCTTGCCGTCTAGTTTTCCCCAAAAATTTGAAATTTCCCACATTTTCCAAAACCCATCGAAAATTCTCTCCCAATCTTTTTTTTTTTTGGGGTTATTACTTTTTTATAAGTTATAAATTATAGCTTGGGCCACTTCTTAACTATATAATGCACAGTGAATGTCCCTAAACGGTATCTAAAATATTGCCCTTAAATGAGCCCCCAAAATTTTAGAACTAAAAATTAATTCGTATACAAGGTGCCCTATAAAAGTACATAGAGATTTTAAAAAACGATAAGAATAATTTTTTTTTAAGGGGAAAAAAAATCTTACGCTATTCCCAGCCCAATCTTTTAAAAAAAATCTTTTTTTTAGGTCATTTATTGGTATAAGAAAAATTTAATTATTATTTAACCTTTTTTTGTTACTTATAAAGGGTAAATAAATTAAGTTTTTTTTTCTTACTTATTTGAGGCATGTCTTTAACTCTTGGGTTTTACATTTGGGTTTCTGTTATTTCGGGGTAACATGCAAACCCAGATGGGTCTCTTGGAGGGACCAGCTAAGAAAGGCGTTGAAAAAAAAATCGCCAAGAGTAGACAAGCAGCCAATACTACAAAAAAATTGAAATATGAGGATTGTATGTCTTTATTTTTCCCTTATTTAAAGGGAAAAGGGGAAATTTAAAAAGAAAATTTGGGATTCAGAAATTTCTAAAGATGAATCAAATGACGGAATGGAAATCAATGACGGAGACGAATCTGGCGTAGAGCATAGTTTAACGGAAGATGAGAAAGTTTGTGAAAATAAAGGTGAAAATACGAAAACGTCAAATGTACAATTTCCAAAAGAACATCTCCCAAAAAATGCCACTGCCTTCCCCCGGAGGAAAAATACCCCTCATCTTTTTAATGAAATATTTAATTGACAGTGAGAAATGAAACTTCACAGCCCCTGTTAAAAATGACCCCATTGACCTATTTTTCCAAAGGGTTTTTGCAGCAACAGTTAAAACATTTACCCCCTGAATATAAAACATACTAAAACAAAACTTTTTTAATTTTTGATCGGGAATAGGAGCAGCTAAAGAAAAATAATAGCCAACAAAATGCACCAGCAATAATGCTGGCATCGACATCCCAATCAAAAGGAGTTCAGCCACAACCAGCACAACATACCATGGAACTATTTGCAGATAACTCGCTTCCTCAGATTATACAGATCCCATTGATATCGCCCCAAGAACACTACTCTGCATCTATTCCCTCTCCATCCCCAAGGTCTGCATCTTCAGCTCAAAGTTATTATGAATCTTTCAATACAGAACATATTTCCCATTTACAAAATTTGTAACAAAATTAAATCAAAAACTACTGATTTTTTTTTTAGAATAAATAAATGTTTTTCATTTTTAACTTGAGTGTATTTTTAAAATAATGCTCTTATCTTAAACACACTATTAGCTTTTTTTTAGGACTGATTGCTTCCCGAAATGTAGTGTTCCTTTTGTGAATTTGCTTCTCAATTTTAGATAATAGTATATAAAACTGATCCCGAGACATTCTGAAGTATTTATAAAAACAAATTTCGTCTAATTCCTTAAATAATGTATGGTACTCCCCAACGTATTTTCTATTAAGAAACATCCTTCGTACCCACAACTTTTTCTTAGATCTGGGGCTATCTGGTCCTCCTCGTCCAAAATTATTGCAATCATTGCTAATTTTCTTTTGCTAAATTTGCCCATGGCTACTCTTGCTAATTGTTGATTTTCGAAGTGGTAACTAATTAATAACTGCTGGACTAGAGATTTGACGTGACAAAATGCGACGAACAATACTGCACGTCTAGTGTGAATGAGCGACAGTTTTAACGTGACGTTGCCGGTCGGTGACGGGACGTTGACGTTCCGTATAATGCGAATCGACCTTAATTGATCTAAAATGAGCAGTTTATACCGTCAAATAAAATATTACTGCAGTAGAACCCCGATTATCTGTGCTCCGCGGGACCGGACGATGCACGGATAATTGAAAGCACGGATAATCCGAACATATATTTCTTACATATTATATACATCATATTTATGTACACATAAATAAAATAACAGAAAAAAATAGATCTTATAAATTTAAATTAACTTTTAAATTGCATAAAAAAATACATAATGTAATAAAAAACATAATTCTACAGAAGTAAACTTTTTACATACTTAATAAGAAAAAATTTTTTTTATTTTTTATATAAAATATATATATATATATATATATATATATATATATATATATTTTATATATATATATATATATATATATATATATATATATATATATATATATATATATATATATATATATATATATATTATAATATTATTTTTAAAAAGCAGTTTAAAAAAAATTTCTGGGCATAATTCTTCGATCTGTTTTAATTTTTTTGACGTTTTCTGTGCACGTTCAAAATATCGACAAGGTCCAAAGATTCTCGTTGCTCAAAATAGTTGCATTGCAAACTATTGCAGTTAGTTCAGTTACGATCGTTTTTTCATTATCAGATCCAATGATGCTTTCATTTTTCTCTAGCGTCATTATTTTGTAAAAAGTTCTTTTAAAAGTATTTTTTTTAACTCCATTCCAAGCATTTAGCATTGTAAAAATTGTATCTTTGATAGTGAACGGTTCTTTTCGATAGGGGCAATTTTTCAATAATGGGCATGCACGGAATCCGGCAGCCCATTAAACCGCAGGTTAATCGGGTTTCCCCTGTATAACAATATTTTCAAACCTAAAAATACTAAAGTTTCGTGGATAACTGATCTTTAAAATTGCCCCATTTGAGAACTCCCCACGAGCAAAATTAAAAATGCGCGGTTTTAAAAAAAAAAAAGACCCCTAATTCCATTTCTTATTTTTTAAATAACATTATTTTTTGGAATAAACCAAAACAATAAACAATTAAAAAAATAATTTTTATTATGGAATTTTTAAACAATCAAAGACCTTTCTGCATTACGATTTTAATTTTAGGTTGAAAAATTTTTTTTTACTTAGTTTTAAAAATTAGGGGTAGTAATTATTAAAAATTGTCTATGTTTTATTAAGTTTATCATTACAAATAACTACAATAACTACTAAATAAAAAGACAAAAAGATTCTTTTTATAGGTATATCAACAGACCAAACCAGTAATATATTATTTAATATTAACCCCCTTTCTGTTCCTGACTTTATAATAATATTAAATACTACTTCTGGTCACAATATTTTCACAGAAATTAATGTCATATGTACGAATTTCAATAATGTGGGTTTATTGTTCCAAAATTTAAACCCTTTCAGTTTGCAAACGGAAAAATGTAAAATTATTTATAATAGATGTTTATCCCAAGAAAAAAAGTTTTTGTAAGGGCTAAAGGCTAGGGTTTTAAAATTTTAATTTTTTTTAAAGAGCAAGAATAACCCGCAATTTTTATATTTATTTTTTCTTTTGGGTTAACCCGGGGTAAACAGCCTCCCCTTTTTAAAGGGGTGGAGAGGGAAAAGGGTCAAATTTGGACCAGGAAAGGATATTATTTGCACGGTACCAAAGTAAGAAAAATTTGGGAAAAAAGGGTGACTGTCCCAAGAGTCATTAGTGTTTAGTATTCTTTTTTCGTTTGGGGTCCCCCTTTTGAGGCAGCACCCTCTGGGTTTTTTTATGCAATTTCCCTTTATTATCTTTTAAAACCAATCCTTCCTTTAAATTTTGTTATTTTTACCCCAATTTTGTTTTAGAAATTGCTAACGTTCCATTTTCGTCTAAATAAATAAAAAAATATTATATATATATATATATTATATAATATATATATATATATATATATATATATATATATATATATATATATATAATATATATATATATATATATATATATATATATATATATATATATATATATATATATATATATATTATATATATATATATATATAAATATATATATATATATATATATATATATATATTTTAAAATATATATATATATATATATATAATATATATATATATATATATATATATATATATATATATATATATAAATATATATATATATATATATATATATATATATATATATATATATATATATATATATATATATATATATAATATGTTTTAAAAAGACTTTTTCAGGGCTAACCGGGGGGCAAGAAAGGGTGGGGAAAAGCTTCACCCCATCCCGTGCATATATACAGGGCTTCGGAAAATCAAAAAATGCACAGAGACCCGGTAAGGTGAGCTGGTGATGCCCCACCACTTATCGGTAGACATAGATATGCCTCCGAAAGAGTGCCTCAGGTAAAATGAAGACGGAACCGATAACCCCATAACCCCCACTTTCCCCCGGGCCCGGTAAGGTCCGGCATACAGTGGGAGAATTATCATCGTTGCCCAGGAAGCCCCTTTAAAGGGAATCTTCCATTCCATTGTGACGGGGGATTCCCAAAATTTTCCTTTTAAAAATTTTTTTAAAGGGTACAAGCCTTCACTCTCTTGGTCCTCAGTTTTCCTTTTGGGTCCCCGCGACTGACGATGCTGTGTTACAAAAGGTCTTCCCGGTGCCCGTGTTGCTTTCTGTAAAACAGAAATTGGGTAAGCAAGTGATGTGTGTCTTTCATATAAAGTTTTTACTTTTATAAAATTTTACTTTATATTTTAATATATATATATATATATATATATATATATATATATATATATATATATGATATATAAGAATATATATATATATATATATATATATATATATATATATATATATATATATATAATGTTAAATGACTCCCTATATTTTTTGTTGCATTTTTGTATTCTGCATGAAATTCTAGATACTTTTTATTTAATATATCATATCCCTATTTTATATAATTTGTATATATCCCTATTCTATATAATTTTCCAAGACAATTTTTATCCCAATCTTAGTTTTATTATATCGTTAGTTTAAAATTATTTTTATTTTGGTGTCTAAAACAATATGTAGCTTAAGTTGATGACCTAAAATATTTGTCAGGAATAAACGCTTTCCAAATAATTGTTGATTTTATATTAGGTTTTTAATTTTTTTAAAGATATTAAGCATATGCTTTGTTACCTTTAATCAGAGAATCACATGAGCATACACAGAAATTTAAAAGGGTGTCAGAAGTTTTTTAGTACATCAGGCAGTTAATTATTTGACAGTTTAAGGGAAAAAGTAAATAAATAAGGGCAACATATATAGCGGTCATTTTATTTTTTATTTATTTTTCACCGACATATTAACAAAAAGTTATATAAATACATTTTCCTAAATACGTGCAAATTCAGAGTAAGAATAAATAACTTAGATACATAGTGTAAAGTGAAATACTGACATACATGTACTATACTGTCCTTACTTGAACATTACTATCTGTGAGTAAAATGACTAGAATTGAGACGTTTAAATATAGTTAGTTAACAGTTAAAACACCTAATAATACTATTTATCACCGGATTAGAAATAACAATATAATAATTTACTATAACTAAATTAACTTAGGAAAAAATCTTAGACTATTACTGTTCCCATTGAATTAGGGCTAGTTTTACAATGATTTCAGCATTAGTCATGGAATAAAAGAGAAAGAAAATAAAGTGAAAATTTAGGATGAGCTAAGTCGGTCGATAAGTCGTCGATTTTGAAGTAGTCTTTGCTGATAGAGTCCTCTATCATACATATTTCGGAGAGCTTGGATTGGTGCTTGTACTGACAATGTTGGAGTGTAGTTGTATCGTTTGTTTCGGATTCGTTTGGGTTTTTGGCTCTGAAAAAAAATAATAAATTAGGATTTGTCAACATTTTTACAAAACGAAAACAACAAAACCTTTGTAGTTGAATTCAAAAGCTCTGTGATAATACAATACAATTACACTGAACAAGCAAAGGACTAAGTGTAGGGAATTGTGTTAAACTAAAAACAAAAAAACTAAGTATACTTAATGTATCCTCCTAACCGCAAAACTAATGGTGTATATAATTCAGGATTTACATTTTTATGTATTTATATATTTTTTGAGAGGAAGAAAAATGCTTTTATGTAAAATAATCGCGACATTTATACTATATATATATATATATATATATATATATATATATATATATATATATATATATATATATATATATATATATATATATATATATATATATATATATATATATATATATATATATATATATATATATATATATATATATACAGGATGTTAAAAGTAAACATATATCTTTTGGTTTTTTTCTTGCAAAATTTCAAAAGGAGTTCTTTTACTGGACAGGCTTCATTTTCAAGATACAGCCAGTTAAAGAGTTAATAACGAACACTGTTTTTAATTAATTACAACTACTAGGAAAATGTAATTTAAACAAAATTTTGTAGATTTTTACTTTATTATATTTTAAAAAGCAAATCATAACTTTTTTTTTTAAAGTAAACATAAACCTTGCGGCAGCATCTTTCCGTCATCACAATAGAAAAACAAATCTCATTAACATAGTTTCGAAGTTCTGTTCTCGAGTTACGGCCCGTAAAAGGGTTGGTGTTCATTCCTAACCATTTTACGAGCCGTAACTCGAAAACGGGAAATTTCCGGACCCCTGTTAGTATGAACTTTTTTTTGTATTTTAATAAGAAGATACTGCTGAAAGGCTTACATTTACTTTTAAAACACCTTGTATATATAATTGTTTTTATATATAAATATTAATTTTTTGTTATAGTCGTAGCAGAAGTTAAGAAGACAAACCAAGAGAAAATTACAAACATGTATCTTGTTTCTATGTAACTATCTTTAATGAAAAAGTACTATTTTCAAATATATAATTTTTGATTTATTTACTTTCATTTTTTTTTGTTATTTAAAATTTTTTTGGATTGCTTGGATACCAAAGAGCTAACATATTTTTCAAAAATCTTTATCAATTTTTACTCAAAAGTAGTGTGCCTTTTTGTTTATTTGTGTTGCTTATTGCTTGCGTTATCTCCAGTTGCTTTAACTTCTAGTTGGGTAAAATGAAAATTTTTATACTAAATATCTATTTTAAAACATAATGCTTTATACATTTCCCACATAGGAATGAACCCTATAGAAATCTTAGTAACTATGGAAGATATAGTTTGATTTAAAATACAACAATATATTTGATATTATTGGGTAAAAAGGTTAGTTTTTAACTGCTTAGGCGTTTCTAAAAAATATTTGCTGTTGAAAATATATAGTAATATGAAAGTTTATTTACTCAATGTTATTAAGTTAGCTGTAAGAATTGGAATCCAACGTTTTAATTTTTCACAATCAATATGACTTATTTTTCGTTAAAGCATGCACTATAAGTACTTTACGACCTAGTACGTACTAAAATACTATGAAATGAATATTTATTTATCTTAAGTAAATTTTGCATACAGTTTTATTTAATAATATCTATAATTTATTTTTCTATAGTTCCAGGTTTTCCCATAAAGTAAAAAATATCAACGTAATTTAAAAAAGCTGTTTAAATATGTAAAGGTAACAGATTCTAATGTTAATTTACTATTAATATAAACCATAGCTTTTTATAAGCTGAAACGTAGTACTCATAATAATTAATTAATTACAAAGTTGATTATAAAGAGCAAATATTGGTCACAAAAACACTATTAAAATTAGGTCACTACACACTCATTGGATAATAGCTGCACTAATGCTAACGCTCCGACAATATTATTACTGCAGTTTGTTTTCATTATCAGTTTCGATGCTTTGAATACATTTAATTTGGTGGCGAAAAAATTTAGAAAATCATATTTAGTAGTTCAGATCAAAAAACAAATAAACTGCGATCGAATTAGTCAGTTAAATAATTTGACCGGATATTTTTTTCTTGGTATCGAACAGTACTTTTGATCTTATGATTTTGTAAAAACAGGTTACATTTCCGAAAGCAAGTATTCAAATTCAGGCAAAAAATATTCGGCTCAAAATCTGAGCACGAATGGTATTTGGTAAGACAATTCCTCGAATTAAATAAGTTTAAATATTAATATTAATAATAAAACCATAATTATAACACAGGTCCACAAAAAAAGTGGTGTGTACTGGGTGTCGGATTAGGATTTTCTGCCGTATTTTTTTCCGCTGAATACGAATCTGAAGTCAGAATTGGGGGTAAATCAGCAAAAAATCGAGAAAACCCCAAAAAACATACATGGTGTATTTACCGGCAGAAACCTGCTACCACGGATTGTTTGGACTACAACTATATAAACTATAAGGGATACAAACATTTCTTGGAACAAAAAAGAGAGTTTTTCAAATTGTCTATAAAAAGGTGGTTCGTCGCCGAGCGGAACATACGAAATTCCATGTAAATTTTAAGGGGGTCAAATATTGGCTTCCGTGTACATTTTACAGAAAAAATGTAAGATAACTTTTTGAAGAGACCAATCTGACAAGCCCTCGTGCCAAGTTATTTTAATAGGCGAATCTTGAATTATCCAATTAAATGTAATTGCAAACTTACCAAATTTTTGGTTCAGGCAAAACCAAACAGACACCAGTAAAATACAATATTGTCTCTGACATAAGGAAAAGTGTCAATAAATTAGTATTAATTAGTATAATAAGTGGCATTATGCTGGAAACAGTTTTAGAGCAGTAACTGAAATGTTTCCAGTTATTCCAAGCCCATTCCGTCCATTACAACTATTAAACGTCCACCAAGCCCATTCCGTCCATTACAACTATTAAACGTATGGTCAGTAAGTTCGAGTCCAAAACTTAGGATATCGAAAATAGAGCCGAAGAAAGAGAGAATAGAGATCTTAATATTCTACTGAGTGTGGAGGAAAACAAAATGGTTAGTACGAGGGTTCTTGGGCAAGAGGTAAATAAACATCATTCAACGGTATTGCGCACTTTGAAAAAATACAAATATTATTCGTATAAATTCGAAAAACAAGAGCCGCAGGAAAGAGATAAAGAGCGAAGAATAGCATTTGGTTTTGAAATGATAAAAAGAACAAATAACGATAGGAATTTTTTAAGAAATATTTGTTTTACCGATAAATGTACATTCACCCTCAACAATGAACCAAATATTCAGAATTGCCGGTATTGAAGCCAAGAAAATGAACATCGCTTTGTTTATACTCGGACACAATATCCCCAAAAACAAATGTATTCGTGGGAATTATCGGACTCCATATCATTGGACCCTTTTTTATGGACTATAACCTGACAGCAGAAACCTAAGTTGTTCGGAAAGATCAAATGATCTGGTACCAAATGGATGATGGTTGCCCCGCTCATAATGCTAGTAGAAAATATCTGGAAAAGCTTTTAACGGCAATATTATTGGTTCACGGTACCGGATACTTTGGCCAGCCAGGTCACCTGATATTTCACCGAACGACTTCTTTCTGTGGGATCACTTAAAAAGTGTCATTTATAAAAGTATAAAATTTGAAAATCTAAACCAGCTAAAAAACGCTATTTCGTTAGAATGCAATAAATTTTCGCAATATCAACTTAGCAACGTTAGCAATGAATTTTATGATCGGTTCGGATATTGTTTAGCTGTTAATGGAGGTTTATTTAAACATTTGATTAACTCCTTAGTTAAGAAAAATCTTTTTTTATGTATTTTTCTAATAATTTTAAAAAATATTATTTTATTTTATTTTTCCACATCTAGTAAAATATTAGGAGTTCAGTTCTCTCTTTTTTCGGATCTATTTTCGATCTTCTGAGTTAAACATTTACAATTATTTATTGCGATGGCTTTGGACTCGAATTTACTGACAATACGTTTAATGGTTGAAATGATGGGAAAATATTTCAGATACTGCTATTGGTTTAATTAAATTCTAGTAATGGTTGTGAGATTGATGAAATAAAAAAAAACATTTCTTGTATTCGGCTGTACGTCAGATTTGACAAAGCCTTATAACAAATTGTTTGCTGGTGGCTGGTGTTTATTTGGTTTTACCTGAACCGAAAATTTAGTAATTTTGCAATTACATTTAATTGAATAAATCAAAATTTGCTTATTAAAATTTTTTGAAACTTGGCACGAGGGTTTGTCAGATTGGTCTCTTTTATCTGATCTTATCTTAATCTTTTTAAATAATAAATTATTTATTTTATTTATTTGAATCCCAAATTACTTAAAATTTGCCAAAAAAATCCAAAAATACAAAAAAATAGTTTTCAATTTTTTTCCAGAGGTATACCTTAATAAAATTCTGAAAATTCGGCTTTTTAATTACAATTTGAAAAATATTGCATTCAGACAAAAATGTTATATAACTTAAATTAAAAGTCTTTTAAAAAAACATTGTTTATGTCCTATAAAGTTTTGTGTATCTTTTATAGTTTTTAAGGTATTGACGTTTAAAATAAAAAAAATCTTAATATCTGAAATTACGCCTTTTCTCGATTATTTGCTGTTTGACCCCTAATTTTGACTTCGGATTCGTATTCAGCGGAAACAAATACTCCAGAAAATACTAGTCTGACACCCAGCACACACCACTTATTTTTTTGTGGGCCTGTGTAATTCGTCAACAATATAAAATACAGTCACTTCTGAGGTAACGGTTAACGACCCGATTGACAGCTCCTAAAAATTATAGTTTTTCTTAGCCAGTTACATTTTTTTTTCATCCTTTTATTCAATAGCAGGTTTGCGATTTTAACATTTCAAACGGCGTTATTTATACATGAGTAGAATTGTCAAGAAAATAAATTACGTTCATTTTTTATAAATTCTATTTAAAATAAAATAACAGAAAACAGTCCTAAGCTCTTTATTCAATTTAAATATTGCGTAAATTCAAAAAAAGTATTAAAAAACCATTAAAAATAATTGAATTAATATCCACAGGTGGTTAAAAATCATAAAATTTATAAAAAGAAATAATATCTAAACTTGTTTAAGATAAATAAATTTGTATTTTAGTATCTACTAGGTAGTTAAACTTTTTAGGGTTTATAACTACTGTTTATTTTTACTATTTAAGAGGCCCCTAATAAATATTTTAAAGCAAATTTTTTAGGACATTTTATACAGGGCATATAAGTTACCCTTAAATTCAGTTATATGTCTATGTCTATTCTAATTGATAGCTATTAAGAAAAGGGCATACTTTTAATCACTTGATATAAAAGTAAAAACTTAAAATGCGTTTACCAAACTAGAGAGAAAAACGCGAAGGCGTTAAAAATATATTACATTTGTTATAGTTACATGAAAACTTAGGGGTGCCCTTGTGTTAAATTTCCTGCATTAAAACGTGTTTAGCTTCGAAAGTCACTAATACAAGTGTTTATCATGAATCCAGGGCTTTTACCACTTTAAAAAGGTAATAAATTTATAATAAACCAAGTTTTGAAAGTCTAAAAAATATCCGCACCTAAAAAAGCCTTATTTAAAGATCCAAATATAATAAATTAGCACACATTTTAAATTTTAGATTTGAGTCAAGAATTGACGAATTTGTAATTTTTTGTAATAATAGCAATTAGTTTGCTTGTTATTGAATTTTACATAAACTTTTAAAAAACCTATTAAATTTCTCTATCTTTATATATTCGTTATTTTAGAGCCCTATTTTTGAATCAATGTCGATCTTCTCATCTAATTATTGTTTCCCTTTACTCCTTTTTTTGCCTTTCCTAAAGCGCATCCAAGAAGCTTGTTTTTGCAAGTGAAACGTTTTATTTGCTAGTGTTTTGTTTCTACCGTTTAAAGACATAATAGAGCTCTATGTTCATTAACCTCTAGTTTTCGTTTGATGTTTTCTGTACATTGTCGAACGTTTTCCGCACAGTATCTGGATATTTTGTTTCCTGCTTATGTGGGTGGTTTTTAGGTGTTTATTGTTTAACTAATAACAACATCTAAATTTGTGTAGTTGATCATGTTTCCAGTAAAACAGTAAGCAGGCATATCCAGGCACAATAAATGGTGTTAAAAATGTCTGTTTACTGTGTTAAAGGTAAAGTGCTATCGTGTATTTTATTAGTCTACTGGTGCAGGTGGTACATGCCATGCTTCAGTGCGCTTAGTCCTAAGGACAACACTTTATAGTCTTGTGGAAGTTTGTTTATTTTTTTTAATTTAATGAATGTCTAATTAAATAAAATTTAAACAGTTTACTGCATTAAGTTAGAGATATTAAAAAAATACTATTGAGACACTGTAGAAATTTTAAAATTGATTTTGCATGTAAAGAAGGTTATGGTTATTGTATATTTTAATAGTCGACTGGTGCAGGTGGTACATGCCATGCTTCAGTGCACTTAGTCCTAAAGACCCCCACTTTATAGTCTTGTCGAAGTTTAAGAAAGATATATTTATATAAAATGACTGTCTAATAAAATAAATTTTAAACAGTTACTAGCATAAAGTAAGATACATAGTGCAAATTGCTATTGAAGTATTGTAAAACCTTTTAAAGTAATTGATCCTAAATCAGTTTTAATATTATGGCCCTATAAGTTTATCATTTACATTTTCTCTTGTAACTGAGGCTAGGGTTTATATCGAGTAACCATACTACTTTTTTCTGTCATCTTATGGCATTGTACCTGCAATGTGTTTTTGTGCCAAATTAATACATTTTTTGTGGTATAATAGAAAACAAGTTTTTTTAATTAAAGGTAGTTTTTTATTTAGGTAGAAATTAAATCAACAAATTATGTTATTTGGAATATCCTACCAATGAAAGCCCTAAATTATAAAGTCTATCGACAACAATTGGCACTTAATTTATTTTAATTTTATGCTGGTTGTTTTTTAATTAGTGTTGCTGTTTGTAGCCGAATTTCGCTATTTGTAGCGGAATTTTTTGATGATAGCGGCGTTGCAGCGGTAGCCCGAAATAGCCTGATTTGTAGCGAAATTTGCTAACTTTACAAGTTAATTTCAGACATATTGATATGAATTTTTCCACTATTCCTTCTAATTCGAAATAATATAGTAAAATATATTCAGAGCCGTTATGGATCATTGGCCTTAGTCTATTCAGAACTCTGAATTGGTCTATTCAGAGCCTTAGTAAAATCTACCAGCATGCGAGATCTTCCAATTTATTGTCGTACTATAAATCACACGCGTTTTAAAGTATGAAGATTTTTCCGTTTGTCCCTTAATGAGATGGCGCTTTCCCGAAGGCACTAGATAATCAAACTCAGCTGCGCTGCTTAAAAAATAACAGAAAAGTAGTTTGTTGTTGTATTAAAGAGAGACTGGCCTTTAAAACACCTAACATTGCTACTTTTGTAATTTTCATGTAATGGAAAACTTAACCTTTTTATTACTTGATTTAATTTTAAGAATGCTGGACCATCAAGCAAAAAAACAGTGTTGTTTAAGTTACAAGTCTACCGAAAAATCAAAAACCCAAAAATTAAAAATGCGTGGGAGGAAAATGATACCTCAGATTCCTATTCCGATTAAATATTTTGTAAATTATATTTCTAGTATGAAAAAGTTATATTTTAAACATTTGACTTGCAGAGCTGTTTGTTTTATATTTTTTGTTCCTATGTATAACGAATATTTTCTTCTTCTGAATTAGTTCCTTTCTTGCCATAGGTATAACTATTAACAAAATAATTTAATTTAGTGTACTGTTATATATTTTTAACCGTAACCTATTATTTACCTTGTCGCCGTTTAGTTTATTTTATATTTTTTTACGAAACAAACATTTTCATAAGCGAAGCGGAAAATAGCGGAATTTGTAAAGCAAGCCGCGGCAACAGTGGTCTTGATACGTTTTTTCTCCCACCCTTTTTACAATTTGGTTTCTATACATTTTTCAGTTTACGCGACTAATTGCAACATTGATTTTTACAGTATCAAACATACATAATTTTGCTATATGGAGCTTAAGTACTAGGTATCCTGAGTCCCGGGTTTTTACATGTTTAACACATTTACGGCCGAGTGATGATCGCGTTGTTTAATTTAGCAATGGACTTAGCAATTGTTAAAAGTTAACAAGGGTTTAGAATGTTTAACAAAACGTCATTGTCAGTGTTATTCAATGATTTTAGTAGGCAACCTGTCAAAATCTGACATTTTGTTAAACAGTCTAAACCGTTGTTAACTTTTAACAATTGCTAAGTCCATCGGTAAATTTAACAACGCGATCATCACTCGGCCGTTAATCCTCCAGTTTCGTGAACGTTGTCCAAATACCGAAACATTGCATTTCACGGCACCTTTTAAACAACGCATTAGTACCACCACGACGTTATACAAATAGCTACATCCTCTGTTGTCTCTGTGTCCAACTTAATGCCAGTAGCTGTTTAATATATTAAGCAAATAACAAACTATAAATGGTTACGTTATTTAAAATGACTTGGTTTAGGATTGCATTTTATAAAGACAATATCTGACATGCTCTAAAAGAAAATCTAAATATTATGCCTAACCTTTTGACATTTTTTATACTCGTATATATTTTGTTATTGTACTTCGACAGACTAATAAATAGGACTAAGTGTTCGTCTTGTAGCTGCGTTTGTATCCCAATTATAAAAGTCAAATAAATAGCTACAAATCATTTTTTAAACTATAAACTATTTATCCCACTTCTTAAACACGGAGTAATTGTAATAAAGAAGACTATAAAGCTTTTTTGTGCCTCTAAAGCCCTACACTATTTGAATTCCAAATTATTTTATAAAATAAATTGTAATATTTACATTCAGAGTTTAAATTTCGGAAAAAGGGTGGTGCAACAAACTAATGTGCATTCTTATCTTGACATTAACTAATACAGAAACAGATAGTACGTAATAACAATTTACCAGAGTTTTAAGATTTGACAGATACCAAGCTGTCACTGACTGTAGCTAGCAGATACTAACTGCATTGGTAGCTAGATGTTTACCTAAAAATGTTTATAATATTTTCAATATAATGTGGAATACTACATTTAGTAATTAAAGCAGCAGGTCTAATTTTAAATACTTACACAAATGTATTACTATTTTTTTTGGCATACTATAGAACTTACATTAGTGCTGACAATATTTTTACTTATCTAAACCATTTATTTAAAATAAATATATTTGTGTGCTACAGGCATTCTTACAAAAATATTTTTAACGTTTAATGAGAAAATTTCTTATTTCTTTCTAAAATTTATTATGCTTGTATAATTTATTTTATTCGCTAAAAGTGTAGGATATTTTTGAATGTTGCTGCTCTATACAACTAGACCTCCATTTCATTTAGTTAAACTACTTATAGTAATTTAATTATAAAAAATGTACTTACAAGCTGGCAGTTCACACCTTTCAATAAACTAATAAAAAAATCTTATTTGTCTAATACACTTGAGGAAGAATGCCACTTTATTTTTTTATTTATGTGTTGACCGTTATAAAAATTCGCAGAGTAAATATGCAATAATATATTGTATTTTCTACGGGTCATACATATATAAGATAAATGGGTCTATTTTAAATAATATTAATATTCTTTTGTATTTTTTTAGTCTGAAAATGTTAAAAATGTCCCTAAATTGTATAATTATTTCCAAATAATAATAATAATGTAAATTTTTCCAAAATTTTATTGTCGTGTAATTATTAATATACAGTATGTAAATTTTTTTAAGTCATGTATCATGCTTCTTAAATCATTAATATATACTTTTTTTTTACAAAGAAAATTAAAAACTGCTTTTATACCTTAACCTTTTAAACCTGCGTTTCTTAACTTTTTAAATCAATACAAACAAAAACAACTATAAAACAATAAATATTTGAAAAGTCTTTAGAATATTATTCAAAATAACGTAATTAACATATCATAGGTTAATTAAATATAAAGTGTATAATATCAATGGTGGATTTCTTTTTGTAACGAGTAGCAGAATAATATACAGGGTGCCCATTTAAAAAAATATTTTGCATTATTTGTTTAAAGCTAAAATTGATAAGAAAATTGAGCACGCCACTGAATTTTATGTTAAATTCTACACAAATTAGCTTTTAGTTTTTTTTTTCTATCTGTACCAACAACCGACATACAAAAGTAAGGTAAAATTGTCAAAATCTGAAAACGCTTTGTATCTTCGAGACAAATCAAGTTACCCGCGACCTGTTTTTACCGTTGCAGTTATTTCGAAAATCGAACCCGAGAAAGTGTCATCATCAGATTTATTCTATTTATTGTAGTTTTACCAATACTGTGGAAATCCATTGAAAAGGCGTCACCTTGTACTTTAAAGAAACAATTTTAACTGCTTGTACATACGTCAGCGACTTTTCTGTTTATTCTTTGTTAACAAAAAATGTAACTTTATCTTACCCTCTATAAAAAATATTGTAAGAAATTTAGTAAAATATCCCAAAGATGTATTACGTGCTGCGAGATTTAAAAGTAAATTTTTTGCACCAAACCTTTTAAGATTTACGTCATTACTGTCTTTGCAATTGCTGTTATGTAGCAACGCAGTTACCATTTTCTCCATTTTCTTATGGATTTCTCCATAACTTAGGTTATCTGGTCGGTAAATTTATAATGGGTCATATTAACTAAAATTTTTAAAGTTCAGTTTATTTATTTAATACACGTTAAAATAACACATATGCGCATTTTTACACTACTGTGGGTTAGTGGGATTCTTCTATGTACATAGACAAGCGAAACTATTATTTTTGCATACTAAATTTTTCAACAATCCATGTAATAATTTTATAACCGTAACTTTGGGACTGTAATTTTAATTATAAATTTCTTATTTAGCAGTTCTTTTTTTACTTTATTACTATTAATTTTTATAATTTTTTATTGATTTTGCATATTTCTGCGCCCTTTGGAGTTTTTGTCTTGGGTATTTCTAAGGATATTTTATTTTCATTACCGGTACCTTCTGTACTGCTTATGTATCTGTTTTACTTTCTTTCATAATTTTAACAGCAATGCTTTATTTATATGATGCGCAAAATGTAGCTACACCTAAATTATACTTAAACTTAGTTTGAAGGCTATTATACAAAAAAAAAATGCTTTTATATCTTCTAAATAGCAAAATATTTATGCTAAATTGACACAAACAAAAAGTCTTTGAGATGTAAAATAAGCTTAAAGCATAAAGCCGCTTGAGTCATGTTGACGACTGGTAAATAAAAATATTTTATTGCTTTGGACCTTTAATCATAAATAATCTGCGGATAAATTTTAAAACAAAAAACAGCTATACAGTTTTTTTTTGACATCCGGTATATTATCATATTTATATTATGCATTCTTAACACGTAACACATGAACACAAAGACCAATTTTCGTTATTGTTACCCAAGAGTAAATTAAGGTTGTAAATGTAATTGACCAGAAAATAATTCTATTATCTGGATAGGACAAACGTCCAAAAATTGAACCTTTCTGGTACGTTTTCATTAACTAAAAGAGCAAAGTTTTTCTTAACAAACAAATACAGCAATTCGTTTAGGACAAGATGCTTGACAAGACAGACAAACCTAAGACGAAAGAATGATAAAGCTTACATGTGATTTACTTAAATCTTGAATATATTTTAGTTAAAAAACATTGTAAACATAGATCAAGTGATAATAATTATACTTCTAAATATTGTATTTGTTTATTGCGTTTAAATATGACCTAATTATAATTAAGAATCTGATAAAATGATGCAAATAAATATAGGTACATTTTATTAGTACATTGGAAGAAAAGCGATAAGTTTTGTTTCAGTCTAGTCGAGAAGTACGTTTCCTGCAAAAAATAGTTAGGAGGCTTAAAAAATATGAGCGATAGCTCATATGACGCGGAAAGCAAATCTAAGAAAGGCGTTTTAAGGATTTTTTCGGCTAATAAAAATTGCAATTGCTATTGATAAAAAACGAAAAAAGAAGTTCTTTTGATTTTTGATGATAACTCAAAAACCGTAAGAGATAGCGGAAACTTCAAAAAAGATCCCTAAAGAGAAGAACATTTCCGATAAAAAAGTCCCAACTTTCCGGTTCTATCTCCAATATTTATAATTTAAATTTAACTGTGAAAATGGACTCCGCGCGACATTTTTGGTGCGCGCTCGGAATCAAACCGAATACGTCACATTAAATAATTCTTTTTAAGGTATTAAACAGTAAGTGAAACATTTTAAAAAAATTGTGGTGCATTCAGAACAGTTCAAAGAGTTTATTTCGGTTAAAAATTTAACTTAAAGTTAATTTTTCAATAAGTTAGACAATTGCCATTTAACAAATTCGTTTTCATTGTACATTAAAAAAAAATTAAAATAATAAAATTGTCATAAAAAATTTTTGCTTAGTGGAGCTCTTTTTATATACATACCTAACAAGATCACACCATAAAAGGTTTAAAAAATTAAATTCTTTGTTTATAATAATTTTAATACTTTGACAAATTAATTAACAATTGTCTAACTTGTTGACAAATTAACTTTAAGTTAAAGTTTCAACGGTAATAAATTCTTTAAAGTGTTTTAAATATACCACAATTTTTTAAAACTTTTCAGTTAATATTTAATACCTTAAAAGGAATTATTTAGTGTAACGTACTCGGAGGCCCATTTTTAGCGTTAAAATAAAATTATAAATAATGGAGATAGAGTTTCGGCTCCTAAAACTTTTTTTTGGAAATTTCCTCCTCTTCAAGGATCACTTTTGCAATTTTTGCTATCTCTTATGGTTTTTGGGTTATTATCGAAAATCGAAAGGGCTTCTTTTTTCCGTTTTTTTGTTAATACCAATTGCAATTTTTATTGGCAGAAAAAATCCTTAAAACACCTTTCTTAGATTTGCATTCCGCATCGATGGAGCTATCGTTTATATTTTTTGAAACTTTCTAACTATTTTTCGCAGGAAACACACTTCTCAACTAGACTATTTACGGTCGCATGTTCGCAAACATTTCAGAAAGTTGGTCATGTTATTTTTATTATACATCGGATTATAGACATTCAAAATTTATTTAGGGCTCTCTAGTGCTAATGCTTGGTTACTACTGTCCTTAACCAAATTTAAAGATTAAAAATTTATAGTTGTTCAATTTAAATAAAATGTAGTTTTAGAAAAAATCACCCAAATAGAAATGCAATAATTTAAAACTTGGTAGGTTTCGACTAAAATTATTTTAATAATAATTTAGCTAAAGAGGATATGAAACGTAAGAGAAAGCTCACAAATAAAAATTAAAACAGAACAATTCAAATTATCTTTGATGATAAAAAACAAAGGGTTAATTTAATTGATTCAGAAATGCATGCCAATAAAAAGGATTAAAGTTTTCGTTAAAATAATAGTGTGGGAATATTAGCTTGCACCGCCTGTTGGAGCAAAGGTGAAAAATAACGGAAAAGTCTTGTGCAAACTCTTAGCAACTTTTTGTGATCTTATAATTTATGTCTTATAATAATGTTATAATAATGTTCAATAGTCATTTTAAAATTAAAAAATTACCTATATAGCCCAAATCGCATGCATCCTGCATATGAATTTCGTATAATAAATGTTATTTAAAATTGCAAATTTTTGGGACTTTTTTTGCATGCCATTTTGTTTTTCATTAAGGAATATTATTTTAAGTTTACAATAAAAATGACTTGCACTTATGCGCGGCAAAAAAAGAAAAAAGGTAGAATAAAATTATTTCTGTTTTTAATGTTTGGTTTGTATTTAATTGGGAAATACCTTAGTTACACTAAGAAATAGTATGTATGCCTCATAAGCACTTCATATGATACGCAAATATCCATTTTGCAAAAAACAGTGCAAATTTTTGTGATTTTGTTTTTCATGCCATTTTGTTGTTAACGAATAAATGTTATTTCAAGTTCAAAAAAATGGTATGCATACTGCATATGCATTTCCATTCTAGACTCCACTCTAGCCAATACCCGCATAAGCGGTATATACTTTAACATTTCTAACTTATTTCTATGTTGTGCAGCAGCTACATGCGTGACATTTTTTTGGACTTGGAATAACATCCTTTCGTTAGTAAAAAAATGGCACGCAAAACAAAATCACAATTTTTTATTTTTTTTTCTTTGCAACATTGATATTTGCTTATCATACGAAGTGCATGTGCAATGTGCATGTCATTTTTATTGAAGACAACAATGCTATTTTCCACAAGTCACAAAAATTGCAACTTTATTTAATGTTAATGCCATTTGTGCCATATATTTCTTTTATTAAAAAATGGTTATTAAACAATATTTGATGTACCTCAAGATCATCAAAAGTTGCAAAAAATTTGCACAAGATTTTTCCGTTATTTTTCACCTTTGCTGCAACGAGCGGCACATGCTAATTATCACAGACTATTATTTTGACGAATACTTTAATTATTTTCATTGGCATGTAATCCCGAATTCTTAAAATTTACCGTTTTTTTTTTATCTTCAAGCGACCCTTTTGACCATTGTGCTGTGTAATCAGCATTACTAGAACATAAATCAGTTCATTATACCTTATGTTCAAAAGGCATGCGGTACAATATCACCAGAAAGTACTTAAAATTTTCACAAGTGGAAATGCGATTTCCATTATGGCATGAATGCAAGAGGCGGTCAAATATAGTTTCCTTCCAATCTTTGGGTTAACTATCAACCCTTAAAATGCCATGCGGAACCAAGTAATTTGAGCTGACCAGTCACGATCTCATTACCTATATTGGCAATATCGGTGTTTAAAAGAACAGTAAATACTATTTTTAGAATAGAACCCACGGAAAAGTGCTAATAGCAAAATGCGAACAAACTAACAATATATAAATGTATGTAAAAACATACAGTTTTAAGTTATATGAAAATCGAGAAAAAGGCCTAAACCTAAAATATTAACAAATATATATACCAGCCTATAAAATATATACAAAATATCTATTTCAAGTGACAATGAAAATTGGATTTAAATTTTCATTTTATTACTTAAGTTTGGATTATGCAGAAAAATTAAAATAAGTTAAAGTAACTTCAAACATTATGTGATCAAATGGTTTCAATTATACACATACATTAAAAATTAGGTTAAGTTAAGTTAAGTTAAGAAGATAATCAACTTTTATTTTTCTTAACTTATTTTATTTTTTTAACCTTAACATAAAATGAAATAAACGTTTCCTTTTTAAAATAATTAAACTTTTACATAATAACATCATAAAATAGGCAACAGAAACTTGTCTTTCCCATAAATTATGAAAAAATATAACAAAATTATATATCTTTTTAAACAAATATTTGTTTAAAAAGTTAACAAATTACCGGACAGCCACCAGAGTGCACCTAGAGAGATCACAAAAACTTTATTAACAGTGATTTGCTCTACGTATGCTTAATTTTTTTATTATTTTTAAATTAATTTGCATGTTTTCACACAAATGTCTTAATTTTTATTAACTTAATTTTTGTTAACTTAACTCAACTTAATTTTTCTGCATAATCCTACCTTTATATCATAATTATTTAACTTTTTAATACGCAACTAGCAACACATTTTGACATTTTGATCTATATTAAAAAAAATAAATACGTTAATTCTGTAATTAATGTAATTTAAAAAGGTAAAAAATTTCAAATATTTCGGTTTTTACGCTTTATGCAAATAAAATACTAATAGAATCTAACCTGATTGTCAACTTCATTTGAATCCATTTCTGTCAAGACGTAAAATCTCGGATCTGTTACTCCCCTCCATTCGCTGCTGGGTCTGTATTTGGCAGCTAGCTTAGGAAGAAGATAATTTATAGTTTCTGGATCAGCAGCTACATTTACAGGTTCTAGGCCCATATAATTTTGGTTTTCCTCGCTACGTACGGCGACCACCAGCGCTGCACACATAAGATAGATGGTAGCGCGCATGGTTTGAGTCTGCAAGAGAAAAATATATATTTAGGATACTTCTAATAAATTATAAAAAATGTGCGAATAAAACTGTTATATTTAAAATCCATTATTTAGATAATATTCCTAAAATACAATAATTAAAACTTTAGAAATATGAATCTTAGGTTTTTAAATATTTTTTTTTTCTTTGGACAGTCCATGAAGGCTAAAAGCCTAAGTATTAACGTACTGTTAAATGGTTAATAATCTCTTTTTATTTTTGACCATTAAACAATGTAAAACATAATCAACAACGCGAAAAAAGTCTTCCAATAGAAATTTCTCGACTTAAACATATTTTTATAGCGCCTATTTAATACAGTTCCGAGAGGTAGGACTTTTTTAAGAATTTTTTTTCCTCTTTTCAGATCTTTTTTTTTAATTTTGAATATATTTGATAGTTTTCGAGATATTAAAAAAAAAACAAACCCCTACTTTTTTTAAATTGTTTATAACTTTTGCAATTTTCATCGGCCCCTTTTGAAACTTTTCCTTAAACTTTCTACATAATATTCCGAATCAAAAGACATCTTGATCAGAATTTTCGGAGAATATACAAAAAATTCATTTAGAAAGGTATATATTGACCAGACTATATGTAACTAAACCATGTATATATACTCCTCTTCGCGTAAAAATCAGCAACAAGAGCGAGAGAGAAACATACTTGAGAAGGTACTAGACTTATTGTGCTTTCTCTCTCCAACAGTGGTAAGGCTGCTTCAAGTAGGTATAGTCAGCGGTCAAGTGGTAAGGCTGCTTCTAGTAGGTATATGTTCGAAGACTAAACGTAATAGTCAATAAAGTTTATTTAAATTTTTTTATTTTACATTTTGCTTTTAACTTATTTGTTACTTTCACTCCCACTATAATTACTTTTAATTCTTCCCATGCAACATAACTAACCTTTTTTGTTGTTTTGAAATTTAGCTGTTTTTTTTTTGTTTTCATATTAAAGATATTTTTTATTTCTTACCAAAAAAAGGTTTTTTTTTAATTACATAAATAATACTTTACTAAACAATACTATTTTCAGTCTTTAATTAGATTGTGTATAACTTGTCCATTAGACCGATAAATAGATCCACAAAAACTTAAGGAATCCAAAACTTAAAAGTCTGTTGGCGGGACTATTTTTTACCGCGAAGTGAAAAGCAAATTAACACCTTTTTATCTGGTATATTCAAAGAAGATTTTAAAGTTTAAAATATATGGTAATTAAATTTAGGGACATGTATTCGACAAAAGTAGATGTGTCTGTCGTGTATCATAAGTTTGAATCCATAACACACCGGATCTACTTCAAAGCCGCTTTGAGTGCATCAGACAAAAAAGACGCAAACGACATAAAAGAAAAATAACCCATCCGTAAAATGACGGCCGGTAGTGGATCGTGTTTTAAAAGGAGAGTAAAAAGTTGTGGTGTATAGGAAAAATCCTAAAACGCTGTCAACTGACATGAAATGACTTCCTAAAAATAAGGCAAGGTAAAAAACGTGTTTCTGTCTAAGGCGTAAAATATATTCGCTGATAAAGTTAAAGTATAAAGTATTAATAAACGGCAGCGGCTTCGGTAAGTCAAATAAAATTCTTTTTCTTTTTGGTGCTTATTTTAAATATCAACAAAAACAGGAGTATTAGACAATGTTATGGTTTAAATAACACTTTATTTGTTAATTGATGCGCAACGTTTCGGTTAGTGATGTATCTCCAACCGTTTTCAAGTAATAACACATGTAGCCTCTAAATAGTTCGTAGATACCGGGTCCGTACCTTGCCTAGCAACGTTTCTTTGAAAGTGTTAGAGAATGTTAAGGTTTCAATAACACTAAAATCTTGGACTTCCATTGTCTTTACTTGTTAATCAATGCACAACGTTTCCGTAAGTGATGTATTTCCAACCGTTTTCAAGTAATAACACAGTTGTATTCTCTGAATAGTTCGTTGATACTGGGTCCGTACCGGCTTGCAACGTTTCTTTGAAAGTGTTACACAATGTTAAGGTTTCGATACAACTAAAATCTTGGAATTTCATTGTCTTTATTTGTTAATTGATGCGCAACGTTTCGGTTAGTGATGTATCTCCAACCGTTTTCAAGTAATAACACAGTTGTATTTTCTGAATAGTTCGTTGATCCAGGTCCGTACCGGCTTGCAACGTTTCTTTGAAAGTGTTAGACAATGTTAAGGTTTCGATAAAACTAAAATCTTAGAATTTCATTGTCTTTATTTGTTAATTAATGCACAACGTTTCAGTTAGTAATGTATCTCCAACCGTTTTCAAGTAATAACACTTGTAGCCTCTAAATAGTTCGTTGATACCGGGTCCGTACCGGGCTTGCAACGTTTCTTTGAAAGTGTTAGACAATGTTAAGCTTTCGATATCACTAAAATCTTGGACTTTCATTGTCTTTATTTGTTAATTAATGCACAAAGTTTCGGTTAGTGATGTATCTCCATCCGTTTTCAAGTAATAACACTTGTAGCCTCTAAATAGTTCATTGATAGCAGGTCCGTACCGGGCTTGCAACGTTTCTTTGAAAGTGTTAGACAATGTTATGGGTTCGATAACACTAAAATCTTGGACTTCCATTGTCTTTATTTGTTAATTGATACACAACGTTTCGGTTGGTGATGTATCTCCAACCGTTTTCAAGTAATAACACTTGTAGCCTCTAAATAGTTCGTTGATACCGGGTCCGTACCGGGCTTGCAACGTTTCTTTGAAAGTGTTAGACAATGTTAAGGTTTCGATAAAACTAAAATCTTGGAATTTCATTGTCTTTAATTGTTAATTAATGCACAACGTTTCAGTTAGTAATGTACCTCCAACTGTTTTCAAGTAATAACACTTGTAGCCTCTAAATAGTTCGTTGATACCGGGTCCGTACCGGGCTTGCAACGTTTCTTTGAAAGTGTTAGACAATGTTAAGCTTTCGATATCACTAAAATCTTGGACTTTCATTGTCTTTATTTGTTAATTAATGCACAAAGTTTCGGTTAGTGATGTATCTCCAACCGTTTTCAAGTAATAACACTTGTAGACTCTAAATAGTTCATTGATAGCAGGTCCGTACCGGGCTTGCAACGTTTCTTTGAAAGTGTTAGACAATTTATGGGTTCGATAACACTAAAATCTTGGACTTCCATTGTCTTTATTTGTTAATTGATACACAACGTTTCGGTTGGTGATGTATCTCCAACCGTTTTCAAGTAATAACACTTGTAGCCTCTAAATAGTTCATTAATAGCGGGTCCGTACCGGGCTTGCAACGTTTCTTTGAAAGTGTTAGACAATGTTATGGTTTCAATAACAATAAAATCTTGGACTTCCATTGTCTTTATTTGTTAATTGATACACAACGTTTCGGTTAGTAATGTACCTCCATTCCTTTTCAAGGGATAATATAAATGAAATTATGTGTAATATTTATGGTATCACTAGAACATTGTTAAAAATACTTCTCTAACCGAAACGTTTCGTTTCAATAAACAAATAAAGACAATGGATGTCCAAGATTTTAGTGTTGTTAAAAAAATCAGAAGTGTTTTCTACAATGACATTTTCAGCATATCACTAACCTTTTTTTCTGGATGAATATTTGACAATAGAATATCTTTTTAAAGCTATTAGAGAATTTTATTTACCTTCAAAATTTAAGAGCTGTCCGCGAATATTTAAACAACGTGTTTAATAATAACGTCATTTATCCAAAAGGTAAGAAAATTTTATAAATTTTGGATGGAAATATTTCCAGAAAAAATTTAAAAAATAATTTTTGAAAAAGTACCTACGTGTATTATTATAATTATGAATAATAAGGCTCGAACTCGAGGATCTACCGATTGCTTGTTGACTATTGCTTGCATTAGAAGTTGAATTGTACTCCTACGAAGAAGGCAATCATGCTACATTTAATATTAAAGGTATTATTGACATCGATAAAGATATGACTCTTGATTAAGTTGTTTAACTTGTGCCTTGTTGTGTGTAATTACTTTATTAGAAATTTCATTGTTTATACGTTTAATACTTACTTAAACTTTTATTTGTTTTATTGTATTTTGCATTTTAATCTATAGATGGCAATTCTCCTTATAATATATAAAAGACCCCATTAGACAGGTCAAAAATCGTAATTTGCTATCATAATGATAATCATAAATATCATAATAATAATAAAAAGGGAAAAGAGAAAATTTAACTGGGTAAATAATCAATAATATTACGGATCTGTCAATCGTGTTGTCAATCGGTACCTCAGTAGCGAATGTATTTTATATTATTAATTAATTATTATTTTGGTTTTAGGTTCGTTTAATTCGCGGAACTGTATTACCAAATACTATTTGTGCTCAGATTTTGAGCCGCACTCGTTTTTTAAAATGTCTTTCGTAATTTTGTTAAAACATATTTTTAAAAGCAAGTACTATTCAAAACCAAGCAAAAAATATCCGGCCAAATCGGAGCACTTAAGGTAGTACCATGAAATTCTTTCATTAAATATTTAATTATTTGATTTTTTTCCTCATTTATTTTCAATGATATCCGATATATTTCTGTAAATATTTCCCAAATATATATTTCTATATATTTGGAAATTTCTAAATATATAATCACTAAATAGGTCTCCAGATACTGTGAAAAACCTGTTTTTTTTTGCTAATTGTCCGATGTAAGAAAAATTGGGCAAATGAAAAGAATTAAATTCCTACCATAAAGATATGACCCAAAAAAAGGTATGTAAACTCGGTTGGTCGTTAAAGAACGGACCGTAAATCCAATAAGAAAATTGGGCCGTTTATAAAAATGCAACAATATTTGGTTATAGAAATTTATTCAGGAACACTGAATATCAGTAAGACATAATAATACTTATATTTATTATTAATTGGGGAATATAAAAAGTTGCTTTGCTTACCAGAACTAACCATGACCGACCAGAACCTAAGTACCTGACAAAATTTGACCACCGACCGAGTTTACAAGTGTTATTACTTATTACAGATAATAAAATATTTACCGGCCCAGTTTACATAGGGCAAAAAAATTAATATGCTAAATCGGCCGAGTTTACAATCGTCTGAAAAATTGTGTGCTCCTTATGTTCCATGGGAAATTTAGTTAATATTTTTTTTTAAATATAAGGAAATTTTAAGCTAAATTTACATTCCTTTCTAAAGTAGAGAGTAGTTAATGTAATGTTTTTTTTTAATTATAAAAATCAAAACTAAACTGTTTTTTCGCTCTTTACGGTAACACACCGTCATCTATTTTTTCACTTTAAAAGTTTCCAATGTTAAATATTATGCCTATCACCGAAATTACAATTTTTTCTTGTTTTAACATACAATCATTATTTTTTTTATGTTTTCGGCAGAAGCTAACGAACAAGATTATTTTTAGAAAATTATACACAAATTTAATATAGTTTCCTTCCTGTTTTTTAAGCTGATTTTTTTTTAAACATAAAATCATTAAAATTTTAAAAATATTATTTAATATTATTGTCATTTGTCTAGAGTGTACAATAATTTTACAAGCTAGTTCTTCACGTTTTTGTTTGCCTCAAAATACTTCTTAATTTTGCATTTCTTATTTAATATTTTAAAAATGACATCCTACTGAAAAATAAGCCCTACACCTGCTTATTAAATTTGCAGAAGGTAAATTAGAGTAACTTATTTTCGCCTTATTAAGTTGCTTAATATTATCCTTTAAATTTTTTCACTTGTGTCCAACGCTCGCCTTTTAACTAATCAAATTTTATGAATATTTATTTTTTTCCTAAAAGGGAAGGTCTTGAATTTGACATAATTTAATCTTTTTTATAACATTTTATATTTAAACTAAAAGCATCATATGCTACTAAGTTAATTTTATTATTAGTATTCTAAAAATTTTGCTTACGTGTGTCAAACGCTAGGCTTAGTTATTAAATTTTCGATTCCTAAATATTTAAAAAAAATATATAATTTAGTCCTTTCAAATGCTTTTTTTTATTTTTAAAAAGAACATCGTATGTGTAGTTTTTTGTATATTTTTTTAACTACAGGTTATACATTATCATGGATGATACTGAATAAAAAATTATTATTTTTTTCTTAATGGACCACTATTTTACAGGACATGCATTTAAATATAAGAAAATTTCCTTAAGGGTTTTTTAAGGAGCAAAAAATTTACGTATAAAATAATTTGCACTTTCTTGTTTTAACTTTTACAAAATTGTCTTAACATAAACAATGATTCTCTTATTTAAAAGTTTTAACCTTTTTTCTTTAATGCAGCTAATAATTAAGGTTAACTGTTAAAATATTGGTTCCTGGACATTGGAAAATAAACAAAAATTTTGTCCAAAAGTTTTTGAAACATTCATACTAGCGATTAATTTGATTTATAGAATTAAAAAAAAATGTTATAAATACCATTTATAAATTTACTATTTATACATGCCAAATCTATTCTAGAAAGTATCGGTTATGTCGTGAAACTTTAAAGCCAAAACTTGCTTTAAAATAACCTGATATTACCTAATCGTGGGTTTATTGGTGCATTTATTTCCATCAAGTTTTTTGTTTTAGTAATAGCAGAGCGCTAAATTAATTGCAATAAAAATAAACTATCCACAAATATATTAATTTTAATCAATTTCGATGATTTTAACTCTAAAATTATAAAGGAATAAATTATTTTCCCGAAAATTTTGATGAGTATATCAGGTGGACGGGTAGGACGCAAGGTTAACTATATTATTTTTATATATATATATATATATATATATATATATATATATATATATATATATATATATATATATATATATATATATATATATATATATATATATATATATATATATATATATATATATATATAAATATATATATATATATATATATATATATATATATATATATATATATATATATATATTTATATATATATATATATATATATATATATATATATATATATATATATATATATATATATATATATATATATATATATATATATATATATATATATATATATATATAATCCTAGCTGACCCGACAAGCCTCCTAACTATGAATAATCTACCTATCTACCCATCTACATAATTATAACACGATACACAGCATAATTAGAAAAATCATTGGCATCGTAAATCAATACAAATATGACTTAAAACAGAATGTATAATCTAGAAATTGAAACACAGCGCCATCTACCTGATGTCTACGCAACCTAGATGTCAAACAATATTAGAGAGTTGTATCGATGAATTAACGTATACCGTCATCTATTATAAATTTATAAAACTAAACAATGAGAAAAAAGACAGGAGGCTGGCTTCGTTCTCATCCCTTAATATCGCTATGTAAAAATTGGGGTTGATGAGTGAAAATTTAGGGTGTTATGTATTTTTTAATCCCGAATCATAAAAAAATGTAAATAAAAAATTTTGTCCCAAAAATTAAAAAAAATGGGTGGACCACTCTTATGACCAAGGGGTATAAAAAATAGTTTACGTCCTATTCTCAGACCTACTGAATATACACACAAAATTTCATAAGTTTCGTTTAAGCCGTTTCGGAGGAGTATTATTACAAACACTGTGACACGAGAGTTTTTTACATTAAAAGATTTAAATACAGTAGGTCCGCGGATGCGGTTAACAAGAGGACAAATGGACCAAAAATTAAAAGATACGAAAAAGTGTCATTCTTGATAAAAAAATTTTGCTTGTCGAAAAAATATGAACTCCAATGAGAAAATAAATTCTTATCATACAGGGCGTGTCAAAATGGCAAAAACATTAAATCAAACAAGAGCAAACAGTTATTTTTCGGCCTTTTAACGTGAAATAATAAATAAAAAACTTGCTCCAAATTTAATTCTAATACTGATTTCAACCTTACTAAAGAAAATTGGAATTTACGAAAAATTTTAAAAACATTTTACATGTTTTTCATTGTTAATTTATTTTTATTAATGTTCAGTAATGTAAAGGTAATAATCAAGTAAAAGTAGTAAAATGCATACTTCCAAAATTTTTTTTTCTAATTTTTAATAAATTTAAATTTTCTTCAGTAAGTTCGGAATCAGAATTAGAAGTAAATGTGGAACAGGTTTTTTTATTTATTCTTTTACGTTAAAACACCTTTTATGTTTTTGCATTTCTGAGACGCTCTGTCAATCTATTTTTTCATCATAGTTCATATTTTTTAGGCAAGCAATATTTTTTTTATCAAGAATGACTTTTTTTGTATCTTTCAATTTTCGGTCAATTTGTCCTCTTGTTAACCGCATCCGTGGACATACTGTATATCAGAGCTGTCAAAGTACTCTTAAATAGTACTTCAAGTACAAGTACCAAGTTTTTAATTTTTTAAAAATTACTTCAAGTGCAAGTTCCAAGTATTCATTAAAATATACTTGCATTTTCAAGTAAATTGAAAAAGTACTTGAAGTAAACCAAAGTACTTGAAGTAAAACAAAGTACTTGATGTAAAACAAAGTACTTGAAGTACACCAAAGTACTTGAAGTACACCAAAGTACTTGAAGTAAACCAAAGACTTGATGTACATAAAAGTACTTGAAGTAATTAAAAATACTTCAAGTAAAACAAATTATACTTGAGTAATATTTTTTG
>JAHBCN010004516.1:0-62923 GCA_019359885.1 Listronotus oregonensis
AACCGTTAACCATACATAATAAAAAGCTTAAATTTGTTTTTTTAACTTTATCGCAATTGCCCGTGTTTTTATCTTTATCGCTATCCACCGATTTTTATAGATTTAATTTTATGTAATAAAAAGGGATAACAGATCATCTGACAGCCACCCTCAAAGTCCACTAATGAGATCAAAAACGCATGCAATACCATTTTGTAAAAAATAGTTTAGTTCAGTAGGAATATCAAAATATAATTGGGAGTTTTTAGAAAAATTAAAATTTGGGATTTGGATTTAAATAAAAAATCTATTTTTAGGACCCTTTCTTGTGAATAAATTTCATTTTTCTAAATTAAATAGGTATTTTTAACTTTTATGTTTTTAATGTTTTTTAATTACGAGAAAAGGAAAAAGGTGAGAAAAAATATCACTGTTTTTTTGCATATAATTTATTGTATTCAGTAACAATATTAAAGTATTCTTATTAATCCAAGAATATTTAACTAACTATTCATTTCTATTTGTGATAACTGCATATTCTTTTCAAATCCAAGTAGGGAAAACCATTTTTTTTTCTCCCCGGATCAACAGGAAACCTTAAAACAAATTTTATAATTGAAATCGTTCATATGCTATATTAATCTAATAAAAAAGTTTATAACAAAAACTATACCTTGATGGTTACTTTCAATCGATTATAAAATAATTAAACAATTTTTTCGTTAGTTATATAATTAAATTTTATGCTAAAATAAGTAAACAATCGTTGTTAATCTGCACAAAAATATAACATAAAAGGTATTAACAACAAAATGTTATTTGTTCGCCATGGTATTGCACGTCAATGAAGTGAAGTGAAGTATTATAAAAGAACTGTTTAAACTTACCTGTGAAACGAAATATTTTTATTACGAGAATCCAGTTTTCCACAAACCTGGCACTTCACAACCATTTTTTAGTCTGTTTATTAAAAATAATACATAAAATATTAAGAAAATCCTCTTATAACCGCACTTTAAAAACACAAATCTCTCTGTGAGCTAGTTTAAACGAAATGCAACACCGCCTCACAACACAAATAAAAAATTTACTACTAGCTGCCCGACGACCTTCGTGACCCTAGGATACAAAAATTATGAATTAACTACAAAAAGCAGTGTTGCCCATCTTGAACGTTAATATTCCTTTATGATTATTTTTGAGAATAATATTAATAAAGCAAAATAAAAATTAACTAAAAAACATATTTCTGTCGCTGCTATTAAGTTATTGCATAACGACGTGTTATGATCTATGATCTCTTTAAGAATTTAAAAAGAAAATATTATTAAAGCAATATCCTAAAAATTCGCCAATAAAGGACAATCGGCAAGGGTGCATGTGTATTAAGCACGTTTGACCATCAAGTGGTCTAGAGAGGTAGACACTATTTCAATGTTTGATTACTTTTAAATGTAAACAGTTTTATCTCCCTTTGCTTATATATCTATGGTAGTTTTAAAGAGTTTTTTTTGTCAGATTTCTTTTTAAACCCGTTTTAATTAACACACAGAACACTTAATAACACTCGGAATAAAACCGGTTGCCTGGCTAAAGAAAGTAATTTGAACTAAAAACTTTCCAAGGACTTAATACACTGCATATCAGAGTATATGTTAGGCATTTTTTGCCAGTCTTTTCCACATTTTCGGGGGCCATATTTGTCAAACAGTTGGTGACTATTCTTTTTTTTTCTTCATAGCTCTAATAGCTTCTTGTTGCGACGAATATGAGATAGATGTCTGTCTTTTACCTAAAGCATTTTTCAAGTGAGTATTTTTTTGCTGTTTTTGCTTTAGGTAACATTTAATTAGGCCACAAAAACCCTGTTTAAAAAAGCAGGAATTAAAAATATTTCTATAATACAGGGTTTTTCACAAAAAGTTAACAACCAGTATATTACACCATTGCCAAAGTCTCCAGCAAAAACATTTATTTTTTATAATATGCCTAACATTAGCAGTTTTAGAGATAAAAGGCTCCTAAAAACTATTTCTTATTAATTGCATTTTCCTATCGCAGTTTTTAAGGTTGTGAAATAACTGAAGTCACCAAGTTCCGGTTAATATGGAAGATTGGTGTCACCTCAAAGCCTTTTAAAGGGTATTTTCCTTATTACTATTTTTCTGGTATTTTGTAGATTTAATAGTTTTTGTCATTTCTTTTACCATACTTGGGCGAATGCTAGGCTTTTCTAAATTATTGATAAATGACTTTCAAAAACATATTTTCTAACGGCGATAGTTGTTTTGGGGTGGTTTAAATTATTAAATGAAATATCCATTTATTGTTTGCCCAAGTAGATAGTTTTGAGCCTAAAATAGAGCCTCTTAATGCTTACTTATATGCTTTGTCCACAATTCTTTAGAATGCGGTAAGTACACTTTGTCTAAAATTTCCTTTGTCATTGTCTAATATTAGGGTTTGCTTACAGTGTTTTCTGTATTTCCCGAACGTCTGATATACACATACTAAATATCTTCTGTGCACGATTTTCTTCATTTTGTGGTAAGTTTTTTGAAAGGTTTCTTTGTGAGCTTGATGTTTTTTGTCCCGATTTTTTTTGTGTTATATCATTCCTGATATATTAGGAGTTCCTGTTAACCTGTCTTTCTTCACTAAAACTGCAAAAACCACTACACACACATATACCTACATCTCATTAACCAGTTTAAATGAAAATTGAGGCCTATTGTTTATAATTAAATTTTAATATAATCACTAATTTAATATTTTATGATAAATATTATTTAAAAATTTGTCGATTTTTGGGCCTTTATTATTAAAGATATATTACCTATGATCATTGAGCCCATTGCCTAGATTCGGCTATCTATCTTTAACAACCTTTACTAAATAATTCCAACATAAAATAGGATTTGCAGCGGGACCAAATAAGACATTATACTTGCCGGTTGAATTTTTATAGGTATAAAATAGTATATTAAAGTATAAGTGGACATTAAAGTCTTTAAAACACAGGCGATTTTTTTTTCTTTAAAATGCCTGACGTACCAAACTTTGAAGTGAAATGTTGGCAATTTCATCTTAGACTTCACATTTCCCGTGTTGTTGATTGATTTACCATGGTTACCTTTAAAACACTCGCGTGTTTGAAAGTTTGATTTAAACACGCTCAGGCGTAATTTAGTTTAGCAAAATAGGGTACCAATAAAAAATAATATTAAAATATGTCAATTTTTTTAATGACTAATACTATACAGCAAATACAATGACTCTGTTTTGTCAATACTATGTTTATCTTCTTTTTCTGCTTTACATGGATAGTTCAAATCCATAAGTATTGGTAACACACACCTAGATAATAATAATAAACCGTATGCCTAATTGTACCATAATAAAAGTGTTACTCATCACAAAAACAACCGTAGTTCCAAAATTTAGTCTGCAGTATGGTTTAAATACCTCACATTTGTGTGACTTAAGGTTGCTCTTTCGGCATGTAAAATGGCATTTGCTTCCGAAATCTAAAGTGTATAAATGCATTACCTAGGCTAACTTGTGAAATAAATACAATAATAAAATTATTGAAAGTAAAGCTTTAATTTTAAATCATAGATTAAAATTTTAAAGTAGTATTGAGGAATGCTAATATACATAACCGTCAAATAAGGTCCTCAAGAAATCGTCATTTAAAAATAATAAATTAGCAAACACTCATACCTTTAGGATCAATTTAGCTTTAAGATTTTATTAAATTTGTGTTGTAAAAGCAAGTAGTTTTTTTTTATTGGAATTTAGCCAAACATCTGCAAAGCTCATAAAATTACGAGGATCTTATCAAACAAATTAACATATTACGTAAATATTGTGAAATATACCACAGTTTTTGTCTTTTCGAGAATGTACTTCTATCCTAGTAAGCGCATTTTTAAATCATTGCAACGCTTTTAGTTTAACATATTTTTACCTTGGTAAGACATCTTTATTCAATAGAAGGTCTCGTTCTAATTGTTCCAACTTCAAAGTTATATATAGAAAGTTTCCATTGCGAAAATTATTGTAAAATATAGATGCTTTATAAAAAATGGAAAACAAATGAACGGTAACCCGGCAACTGAAAACCGAAGCCCCAACAGAGATATCTTGTATCAATAAAATATCAAATAGGCCATATTTTTCACACAGTCTGAACTGTGCGAAAAAATTCCCGCAGGTGTGTGAAATTAGTCACTTTTAGTCCTTGTTTCCCGTGTGTTTATTGCTGTTTAGTAGTCGTAGGAAAAACTTAATTTATCTTATAAGCATTTATTTTTTATTTTTTTAATTCTAATCTTTTTAAAACGTTGATATCCTGAGTTTTCTCTTGAAACATGTTTATATTTTTGTATAGTCTTATAATTTTTATTTTAACTTATATATCATTGGATGTAGATAATGGTCATAAAGAAATATATTTTTTAAAATCACTGGCATCATAAGTCTAATTATTTTTTGAAATCAATGATAAAAAGTTGATTTTATTAATTTTTAGGGAGAGAGGCAGACACTTATGTTTTCAGCAACATTCCCAGAAGAGATCCAGCATTTAGCTGGTAAATTTTTACACAACTACGTATTTGTTGCAGTTGGTATTGTAGGTAGTGCCTCAAGTGATGTAGAACAGAACTTTTATCAAGTAACAAGATTTGAGAAAAGAAATAAATTGATGGAAATGCTAAAACAAAGTAAGTATAAGTACTTTTAACTAGTACAGCTTTAAGAAAATTATCTATAAATATGTAGTTACCTATTGGTCAATTAGCAATAAATTTGAATCACATATACGGGTTTGTCAGGCTTCTTTTATTTTGTTTGGCAAAAATCAAATATTTTTATTAATTTTAGGCAAGGAGCGAACAGTAGTGTTTGTGGAAACAAAACGTAATGCTGATTTCTTAGCTACTTTATTAAGTGAAAATGATATACAATCAACTAGTATCCACGGTGATCGATTACAAAGAGAACGTGAACAGGCACTGTGGGATTTTAAGAAAGGTAACTACTTAGGCTAATTGTTATTTGTTTTTTATATGAAAGTTAAGTGATCAGTCAACACAAAGTACTTTTTTAATAATAAAGAATTATACAAGCAGCAAAGCAAGATTTGAACAGAGATTACATCACCGTGAGGCTTGAAAAAATAGGTATAAAAATAAGTTTTTTTTTAATCAGGCAATTTATAATATGAACTATTCTTTATTTTTCAATTAACAAATAATTGATTAATAAACAATTTTAATATTGACAAAAAAACAAAATGCCGGAGATATGAGTCGCTCAGTAGGACCCCTTTTTTTAAATCCTTGCGGGCGATTCCGTAGTCTAGCATTGTTTGAAAAAAAATATATTATTTATTCAGACGGGTAATAGCTATGATGTGACGTAGGGAATAATTTAGATACATTTTTTTGGTGGAATAACAGCTGTTTGAAAAAAGACTTGAATTTCGATCAAAATTTTGAGTTTAAAACATTTATAACTTTTAAATGAGGAATCCAATTTAAAAAAGTCATAGTCACATTGAAGATAATATTATAAAATATGGGTGGTGCAAATTTTAGCAAAATCGTTTAAGTACATTTTAAGATAACATGTACACCAGTTTGAAAAAAATAATTCCGAGAAAAACGCGAAAGAAAAAGAGTTCGACGTTAACGGCTGCTTGACGCGCTCACTTTTAATTAGGATTTTATAACGACCAATTGCAGATTCAATGTTTCTGGAATTCGGTAAAAACAATGTCTATTTTCTGTTTACATAACAATGCATGAAATTTATCCAATTTTTGCGTTTTGCACGCATCCTTAGTTTATTAAAAATAATATGACAGTACCGTAACAAATTTAAAAAATAACAGTTTTTACAGTAGACAACTATAATAGTGTTGTTATTACAGTAGTTCATTTATGTTTTTGGGGCAATAAACTGGACAAAACTTGACGGTTTTAAAGGTCCTATCGTAGTAACCTGCACTTGCTTTCCAAGTGTAACTTCTTAACTAGGATTTTATAACGACGAATTGCAGATTCGATGTTTCTGGAATTCGGTAAAAACAATGTCTATTTTCTGTTTACATAACAATGCATGAAAATTATCCAATTTTTGCGTTTTGTACGCATCCTTAGTTTATTAAAAATATTATGACAGTACCGTAATAAATCTAAAAAATAACAGTTTTTACAGTGGACAACTATAATAGTGTTGTTATTACAGTAGTTTCATTTATGTTTTTGGAGCAATAAATTGGACAAAACTTGACGGTTTTAAAGGTCCTATCGTAGTAACCTGCACTTGCTTTCCAAATCAGGCTTAGGGACTGGTTTTTCTGAAAGCAACTTTAAAACATCAATAAAACCAGTTATACAAGCACGTTTCTCCTTTTTTATTCTTTATTTATAAGACACCTAGATTTTTTTATGGTGACCTTTTTTTTAGGCATTCGTAATATTTTGGTGGCCACTGGTGTAGCTGCTAGAGGTCTTGACATTGAGGGAATTCAGCATGTGATAAATTATGACCTACCCAAAAGTATTGATGAATATGTACATAGAATAGGTCGTACTGGACGTGTAGGTTAGTAGTAAAATTAAAATCATTAATAACCAGTACTACGAAATGAAATACATTAAGTTTCTACATTATACAGGGTGTAAAAAGTATGATGCTCACGATTCTAATGGGCGATAATGGAGCTCGAAACAAGTCAAAAAGTTCATATGACAATGATATCAAAGTTACAAACTTTGGTAGAAATTATTTCTGAAACGCTTAACAATTGTCAACTTATGTCTTAATTGCTCATCGGTAGACTTATTTGCTAATAAAATAAACTAAGTTTTAAATTTTTCAGATAAAAAAAATATATATTAATAATGTTTCCCCCAGTTAAACATGATGGAGATACATCACTAACCGAAAAGTTGTGTATCAATTAACAAATAAGAGACCAAAGAAAGTCTATCTTTCTGTTATTACCAATTATTATGTTTTAAAACAGCACTTTTTTATTATGTTTGAAGAATAAAAAGTCTTTAATTATAAAAAAGAAATAGCCGTAAACTGTGATATGTTTACTTCGTGGCCTAATGACCTCGTACTAATACCAGGATATTTTTCTCAATTTCCAAAATTCTTTTCTCTTGAAACGTTTCTTTAAAAGTGTTAAACAATGTTATGGTTTCAATAACACTAAAATCTTGGACTTCCATTGTCTTTATTTGGTAATTGATACACAACGTTTCGTTTAGTGATGTATCTTCAACCGTTTTCAAGTGATAACTAACTTAGTTACTTACATTATACAATAAAACCTAATCTAGAATATAAATTGCCAACCTAAGAAAAAAAATCTTTTTAGGTAATAGAGGTAAGGCCTCTAGTTTCTATGATTCAAGTAATGATGCCGCAATAGCTGGTCAGTTAGCCAATATTCTAAAACAAGCTGGACAAGAAGTGCCTGATTTTCTCAGCAGTGGTGGTTATGGAGGTGGAGGTGAAAGTGATAACTTTGGTGGTAGAGATATCCGAGGGGTAAGTCCAATCAGGGCCGTATCTAGGTATGGCTGCGCCCTTGGCCAAGCTTAACATTTGCGCCCCTTCCACACACCGAAAGATTTGAGGAGTATAGAAATTCCCTCAATAAAAACGGGAAGTCCGGGGGTTTTTCCCCAAAAATTTTACAAAATGAAAGTGCAAAGTTCTAGGTTTAATTATTTTTCATCCGAGAATTTCGTTTTTTTAAAATACCAATTTATTGGTGAAATTTGTGTCAAATTCCATATTTTCTTGGTATAAAAATATTAGCCCACTATTTAAAAAAAGAAATAATTTACATAAAACAACTATTTGTATCTGACTGAAAGAAGTGGAATGTACTATGTAACTTACTATACATCCTTATTTGCAGATGATTAAATTTAGAATAAATTTTCTCTACAATAAAATCTTAGTTACAAAAATACTGTGTATAGCAGGCCTACTAAAACGTAACATTTATACTTTAATAAATTAAATAATATGCAACAAAATATTTAATTAAAAACTTATATTACATGTATTTACGTAAATAAACTATTTGAAATCTTTGCTAAAAAACATGTAAAAAATCAAAGTTACATTCTCGCTTGTATATATATAATATATATATATATATATATATATATATATATATATATATATATATATATATATATATATATATATATATATATATATATATATATATAATATATATATATATATATATATATATATATATATATATATACCGGGGGAAAAAAAATTTTTTCCCAGCCCTTTTTTTTAATAAAAAAATTTTTTTTCCCCCAAAAATTTAAAAAACCCAAAACCCCTATTTTAAGATGCCGGGGGTTTGGAAAATTTTAAAATTTTCCCCACCTTTCCCGGTTTTTAACCCAAAAATTAATTTTTTTTTTAATGGAAAATTTTTTTTTTCCAATTTGATTCCCCCGGTTTACCCGAAAAAATTTCCTTTTTTTTTGTCCTATATTCTTTGCTTTTTTTGGGGTAATGGCGATTAAATATTTAAACCCTCCCCACATTAGAGTTTTTTAAAACAAATAAATTTTAAAATTTTTTATTCAATTTTTTTCCCCCCGGAAAACCCCCCCCGGGGTTAAAAAAATTAAACCCCCGGGGGTTTACCGGAAGTGCTGAAAAAGGGGCCTTTTTTAATAATTTCCTTCAAAATTTTTAAAGCAACCCCCCCGAAATTTTTTTAAAATTTGATTTTGGGTTACCCCCTAAAAAAAAATTTTTTACTATACCTATTTTTTTATTTTTAAAAAAAAGGCGATTGAATATGCCCAAAACCAAAACCCCTTTTTTTGGGCAGTTATGGGGGTTTTTTTTTTTAAAAAAATAACAAAAATGGGTTTTTGGGGGTTTAATACAGATTTTATATCAGAAATGACCCATAGAATCCAAATTTTAAAAAAAATATACAGGGTGTTGTTTTTTATTTTTTGAAGAACTTAAAAAAAGCAATTTTCGTTGATTCCCAAAAATTTTGGAAGGGAAATTAGAAAACCAAAGAAAATTTTTAAAAGGAATTAAATTACAAAAAAATTTTTTAATAGCATTTATTTGTTTTCCCATAAAACTGCAAAGGGATCGTTTGGACATCTTTAACCCCTTTCCCCTAAAAAAAAAGCAGAAGGGGAAGGGGGAATAATATGATTTTATATTAGAAATGATCCGAAAAACCCCCCAAAATTCCCCAAAAAATATGGGGGGGTGGGTTTTTTTAAAAAAATAAAAAAGGGTGTTTTTTTTGGAAACCCGGGGAATGATAGACAAAAGGGGATAAAACCAAAAAAAGGCATCTTATGATATAATAAAAACATTTTAAAAATTTAAAGATATTTTTTAATTTTAAGAAAAAATTAAAGCTGGGTAGGGATTTCGCTTTTCACCTTATAAAAATAAATATATATAAAAAAAATATATATATATATATATATATATATATAAAATATAAAATAAATTTTTAAAATTAAATTATACTAAAAACCTAAGGGGGGGGGGCCCGGTTTTTGGGGGCCCAAAAAAATTTTTGCCCGCCGTTTAAAATTTTTAAAATTTGGAAAAAACCCGGGGATAACCGGGAAAAATTTTTGATTTCGTTTTATTTTTTTCTGACGTTATTTAAAGAGATAGAAAAAACAAAAGACACTTTCCATTTTTACTTTTTTAAAACACAGATTTTTGTGCTTTCTTTTCGTTAAATATCAATTTATTTTTTTAAAACGATCAGGTTTTTTATTTTTTTTTTTGAACCTCTTATTATCCTACAAATAAAAACAATTGAGTGCCCAAAAAAATAAAGTTGATGATGGTTTAAGGAAAACGAAACGTCGTACGGAAAATCTCTCAACGCTTTTTGGAGCTTAAGGTGGCCATGAAAATATTTTTTTTTTCATATCTCTTTAAATAACGCCATAAAAAATAAAAACGAAATCAGCAAATTTTTTTTTCCGGATATCTCCGGAAGTACTCGGAATTTTCAACTTTCTAATCGGCATGTTGAAAGGCCCCCAAATGCGCAACTTTGCCATAGTTTAACCGACTTTCGTATTCGGTTTCGAGATCCCATGCATGCACTCAATCTGTGGCACCCCGTTATATACAGGGGTCAGGTATAAATTGGGATAATAAGAGGTTCAAAAAATAAATAAAAAAACCCAGGCAATTTAAAAAAATAAAGTTGATGATGGTCTAACGAAAACGAAACGTCGTACCGAAAATCTTCAACGCTGTTTTGTATTTTAAAATGGATGAAATGCCATATCTCTTTAAATAACGCCATAAAAAAATAAAAAGAAATCAGCAAATTTCGGTTTTCCGGATATCTCCGGAAGTACTGGGAAATTTTTCAACTTTTCGACTTTGGCCTCCAACCGGACTCCGTATTAATTTTTAATTATTATTAAATTAACCGATTTTTGCCAAAAAAATAATATATATAATTATATTAAAAAAAATTTAATAATTTTTATTATAATTAAAAATAATATATAATTTAAATAAATATTTAATATATAATATAATTAATTTAATTTTAATTAAATATAATAATATTAAAAAAAATTTAAAAAAGTTTCTTTTAAATATGTTTTTTTTTTTCAAAAAAAATTTAGTTTATTAATGCCATGTTATATTTAAAAATTTTAAAAATTTTAAAAAAGGTGTTTTAGGCAATACAAAATGGCCGCAACTTTTAAAAAAAAAACTTCTTTAATTTTGAAATTTTTTTTCCTTAAGTTTTTTTAAAAATTAAATAAAATTTTTTCTTTAAAATTTCCTAAACCAAAAAAAATTTTTTTTAAAAAGGGGTTTTTAATTTAGGGTTTGGGGAATTTTTTTTATTTTTTTTTTTAAATATATTTTATTTAAAGGTTAGGTAAGATACTTTTTTTTTTATTTTTTTTAAAAAGCAGCAAAAGACATAAAAAAACTTATATACAAACCGTAAGAAAATTTAAAAGGAATTTTTAGTGTGTTTAAAAAAAATGTAAATTTAAAAAAATTCCACCCGGAGAAAGTCTCGAAAACTTTTTTTTTTTCTGACCTTTCGAGAAGATATTTTGAAATTAACGTCAACATATTCCCTTCTCTTTTAAAAAAATGACGTTTCTTTTCCCGAGAAAACTCACTATCAACTTTATTTTTTAAATACAGCCTTCGATTGTTTATTGCATTTTAATTCCAATTACAATGATATATAACATTTTATTTTTCTGTTAAATAAACATATTTTCCATAAGAGACAATGTGTTAGACAAGGAAGGCACATGATTTCTTACAGGGGCATTCCATAGTTGTTGCATAAATATTAAGTGTTATACATTTTTGTAATTGAATAATAAGAGGTTCAAAAAATTAAATAAAAATCTAGGACCGTATTTAAAAAAATTAAGTTGGTGGTGGTTGCTCGGAACAGAAACGTCGGATTTTAAATTTAATAACGTCATTTTGTAGAGGGAAAAAGTATCTCTGCTGACGTTTATTTCAAAATATCTTCTCAAATAAGGTCAGGAAAAATAAAAACGTTTTTGCGAGAATTCGGTTTTTTTTCCAATATCTCCGGAGTAAACGGAATTTTTCAAATTTCAAACGACATTTTGTTTAGCATCGCACTACAACTTTCCCAATTAACCGACCTTGCATTCTCGGTTTACAGATCATGCTTTACTTAATTTAACACCCCTATATTCATATATATAAGGGGCAAAAGGGCAACTTTTTACCAAATTTTTTTTTTTTTTATGAAAAAAGTTACTCTTCATAAAAAGTTTTTGGCTTTGCGATAAAATGACAATGCATTATTAACATTTGCGTTAGAAATAGAGGGTAAAATTAAATAAATAAAGGGGGAAAAGTTATTTAGGACAAAATGTATCAAGGGATATTGTAGGACCACAATTTATGTTTTAAATGTAGATTTTCAAAGACAATTTCAAGTATCAAGCTAACAAGAAAAACTTTTTAATTTTTAAATTATTTTTTATTTACTGTTAATAATTTTTTTATCGTGATATCTAAAATTGTTTTGAAAATCTACATTTGAGCACAAATTTCATTCTACCCAATAAAACCTTAATACATTTTGTCCTAAAGTACCTTTAAGGAAATTTTGGCCCATTTTTGATTTTTACACTTTAACCACCTTGTACATGCTAACTTAAATCTTAATAGGGCATTGTCTTTTTAAATTGGAGGAAAGAATTTTTTCTAAAAAATAACTTTTTTTCGTAAAACCAAAAATAAAAAAAAGCTTTCATATGGTAAGAATTTCGAACACAAACGTTTTATTGTTAGCTTGATACTTAAAATTTTTAAAATTTTACTTTTGCAATTTTCCATTAATTTTATAGTTTTTAAAATATGTGCAATTAAAACCCAAAAAACTTTAAACCTTAATATCTACAGTTGCCGAAACAAATTATATTTATTTTTTTTTTTAAAGTGCCGTTGGTAATAAAAATTACAGCTGTTATATGTAAAAAAAAATCTTATTGTAATACCCCCAACATATTTTTTTTTTATGCATCGTGCAGTCTTCGTCCACAAAGTGATAACCACGGGGATACAACTTTACCTAAGATCTTATGAGTGTTACAAACCATTCTCCGTCTTTGTTCAAGAAATGCTACACATACCGCGCTACCGTCTTTATAATATGCTCCCCATGGAGTATAAAAGCCTAAACCTTCAAAGTTATCTTTAAAAAAAAAGGCTGCTAAGTGAAAAATGAACCTGACGTTAAAATAATAATTGATGATTTTGTTATTTTTGAAGCTCCTCTAATAACATTTAATGCCGATATCTGTATTTTATGTACATTGCTGTCTCTAATTATTATTTCTTTTAATGCATTCTAGTTAAGTATTGGCTGTTGTATTTACTATAAATTTTTTTGTTTTTAGTTTAGTTTTAAGTTAGGTTTGTGTAGACTCTCTGTGAGGTTATATAGAAAAAACCATCATTGGCTAAAATATCGCTTTGCTAAGAGTTCTACTTTTATGTCTTATTTCTTCTTTTTTATAAATATATATTTTGTGAAATTATGAAAATAAAAGACCATTATTATTATTATGATTTTAAGCCACACGGCTTTGCACCCCCTAAGGGGAACATTCACTCATCATATCTTCAGATATCAAAAAGGATATCATTTTGTGGGAGCCCTTTCCATGTTGTCAGGCTCTAGGTGACGTTATGTTCTGCTGTATTCCCAACAAATTTCCGGACAGTCCGAGCGGTCGCAGCACTGCTCTTTGCATATCCTTATACAGATGTTCACCGAGGCCTAATCCTTGATGTTTTAGAAGGGTCTTTTTTGGGATAATGCGAGTTGTTGATAAAATTATGGGGATTTTGTTTGGACGTTATTCATTTCCCCACTGTCTTCTTATTTGTGTTTCTAATTTTGGGACTTTTGGGAATCTTTTCATTGTATTTTTCCCGTGGGGTTTTTGTTGTTCGGGATAGCGACGTCAATCAGTGTTGTTTTTCTCCCAACTTTATCCACCAATACAATATCTGGTCTATTATGAGCAACAGTTTGGTCTGTAAGTACAGTTCTATCCCAGTACAATTTAAACTCGTTGTTTTCCCAAAAATAGGTTCCCGGTATACTTGTGGGAAGGCAATTTTTCAGTCTGTAAAAGCTTTAGCTTCTCTGACCAATTGTTGTTGAGTATCTTGCGCTGAATCATTCTTTCCTTATACTCTGATGCTGCAAATGCGCAACCCCCGTTATGTGCTGGATTGTCTCGATGTTGACATCCATATCTGCACCCATCGTTTTCTATAGACGGGTCTCAACAATATGCTTCAGATAGTTTTTTTTTGGAATAACCTGGTCCTGTATAGCCAATAAGAAGCCTTCAGTCTCTGGGAACATCTTCCCCGACGTCAGCCAAAAGCCCCCGCGAACTTGTCGATATTTTCCTGGGGCCTCATTGGGGTGAAAGTCCATGAAGAGGTTTCTCCAACCAGGCTTGCAGCTTCTCCCGGTCTGTTTGATGGTGTCTGCATTTCACGATCCATTAGTCGCAACGGTGTTGAATCTTCGGCTCCGCATATTGCTTGGTTTCAAAATTGGTTTTATGGAAATAACTTGGGGGTAAGTTTATTAATTTTTTTGGTCTAATTGCTTACCAATATCCACCAATCCTCTTCCCCTTGATATCGTGGAAGCGTTGTTCGTTCAGTTGATACGTGGGTGATGTTTGTGTGCCTTTGTAAGGAGTGTTCTCATCTTTCTTAGCTTATCGATGTCAGTTTGCTCCATTCCACAATTCCAAATGGTAATTGAGTGCGGACATGCCTATGTTTAAGCACCTTAAACGATTTTTCCCGTTTAGATAAGTTTTCACACCTTTCTTACCCTTCTGATAAACCCGTTGCTGTTCTTCCTTCATTGTTCGCTGGTCGATTCTTTGGCCTGTTTCATTCCCAGGTACTTATACGTCTCTTCAGCCCATTGCCGGATATTTTCACCGTTTTTTGCATCTCAAATGCAGTTGTATCTTTCCTCTAATGTTTAGGACGCGGCATTTGTCAAGTCCGCCCATCCCTATATTCGGAGAACTCCTCGACGATTTTGAGCATTTGCTGAGCGGGTTTTTTGAGCTCCCATCGTTTAAGGTCATCCATATATAGCAGATGATTCAGCCTTCACATCTTCTTTGTTGTTCCTAATACTAAAGCCATACTAGTTGAGTTGGGACGGTGAAAGTGGTTCATTGCAAGGCAAAACCCACAATGGATTTAATTAATCCCCCTTAAATATAACCCCCTTCGTATTGAATTTTTTTCAGTTTCGATGTTGTCGCTGGGGGGCACTTGCAGTTGAATTTTAGTCCTCCACGTTAACATGATTTTTTCTAAAAGGACACAATATAATTATCGACCCTGATTTCTTAATATACCCGCAAGCCATTTCATGTGGTCCCGGTCGAAGGCCTTTTGAAAGTCTACGTAGGCAGCAAAAATTTCTACGACCAGTATAAGCGTGGTTACAGACGACAGAGTCGATAATAAGCTGCTCCTTGCACCCCTTTTGCCTTGGCACACCCCCTTTTGCTGGGTTTGCAATAATGTCTTTTTGCTCACAGTGTTTGGATACGTTTGTAAGGCAAGATGTAAATCCCCTTTTAAAGCGTGGGAAGGAAGTGATTGGCCCATACTTCGTTGGGCCCTGTGTTTTATGCTGATCCTTTGGTGGAGATATGTAACTCCGTGTGTGAGAAATAATGGCATTTTCTGTGGATTAAGCAAAACATCATTAATTAAACAGCCAGTTGATGATGTGTGCATGAATGCATTTAACAACCCCTAATATAAAGTGGATCTACGTTAACACCCAAACAAACTGTAATAACTAAACAATATTTCTAAAATAAAAAAACATTAACATGGCAGGCTTCGTATAATCGGTATATCATAATCACAGGCATTGATATAAATTCGGGCTTTGTATAATCGGTAGTAACTGTTAATTAAAATATACACTTAAAAAAATAAAAAAAGGCAAACATCGCAGTTCGTATAATCGACTAACATAAACACAGGTGCCTTGTATAAACTTGGGCTTCGGGGGAGAACGTAGTAGTATCGACCTACGAAATCCCCCCTTTCCTTCCCAAAAATCGGGCTGCCCCTCACCTGTTTATTTTGTGCTTCATAATGCGCCATACTTGTATATATATATATATATATATATATATATATATATATATATATATATATATATATATATATATATATATATATATATATATATATATATATTTATTGATATTTTAAGCACTAGGGGGTTGAGACTTTGTAGTTGTCAGCCTTAGACAATCCTTCCGCAGTGTTGCCAGATTGTACAGAATTACCTCTTAGGAAAACCGTTAAGGCAACGTCAAAAATATAATTACTCTTTACCATTATTCTTCCCTTATGTTAATCTTGCCACTGTTAATAATTTTATTACTTATTTGGTTTATAAAAGGGTGGACCGCAATAATAAAAAATATGGGTGTATCAGGACACGAAAAATTTAAACTCCATAAAAACGGTATAAACTTTTTGTCAAAAATAATTATACCGGTAAAAATATAAGACTCATTATGGTCTTATATTAAAGACATACAGGTAATATGTGCTAACATGCTCTAACTACCCATATGCGAGTTTTTTATTGGGTTAGAATTTAATTACTCAAACGGTGAGTATTCAGGGTTCCTAAAATATTTATTTCGAATTCAAAGAAACGCCAAATATAAGCGATTTTACAATTCTCTCTCCGTATGTGATTGGTTGTTAAAGCCTTTTAAAATTTAAACGTATTCATAAATAGTTTCAACTTGCTGTAAATAAAAACAAAGGCGGTTTAATATTTGCCTAGTTTAATAACGCAGGAAAATTCTGAAGCATTACGTAGCATAAAAAAGCTCGATTTGTAGGCAAACACCCCAAATTTTCAATTTTAATAGCAAACAAAGCGCTAAAAATATTTTATGTCCAATTGTTCATACTAGTATTAAAAAAAAAAAATTAAAGAGCGTCTTATTTGCTAATTATGCACTTATTTTTTTTCGGGATCACTTTTTAAAAACGAAAACGATTAGTTCTGGATAGTGACAAAGGTATCTCCTGATTTATTTATTATTTATTAAAAATATATATAATAGGTAAATAATTTTATTGTTAAATTCATAGCTTATTCTTGCCCGATGCTATTTTATGTAAGTAAAGCATAAAGCAATTATCTTTGTTTATTAATTGGCATATCGGGGTTTCGGATAATATGATTCCCAAACCCTATTCAAGTAATAACTTAAAACTATTTCTAAGTTTTTTTATACTATTCGTTGTTTTTTTAAGCTTGACCGATTTTCTTGGTTCAAACTGACTGCCAGGTATTGCAATGTCCCCACTAGGCTTGCTAAAAATATTCTAGTTGCAAAATGGAATAAAACTAAAATTTACTTTGTTATTTTGTCACATTTTTTTATTGTTTTTTTAAAAACTTATTTTATCAAATTTAAAAATTTTAAATATTGCTAAGGTAAACAAAATTTTTTTGATTTGTTTGTTTAAAGTAACCAAATAATCCAATTATTGTTTGGAAATATAATCTAATTTTCCATAAAATGAAGAAGTGTCTAAATTTTTTACTATTAAATAAGTTAAACCCAAAAATACAATTTTCATCCTTAAAAGGGGAAAAAATTTCAAAAGTTTTCTACTTTGGGTCCAAAATATGGAAATTGGTGGTAAATTACTTCATGTTAAAGGCTATGATGAACATAAATAATCAGGACATAGGCAGATATTACAAGCTAGTTGCCTTTTTACAGCGAAAGGGTAAAGGATATCGACCAAAAAAGTCTAAAATATTGACAAGAGAACAAACAAACTTCTCGCAAAAGGCCCGCATAAAATATATCTTTTCGGTGTATTTGGAGCCTGTTGTCGCTAAGAAATGTGTAATTTGACATTAAATAACATCGAAGATTTGGGAACTGCACCAATTGTGCATACACCAGACACAAAAACGAATGTGCAACTAACCCTTGTAATTTGCGGTACCTATAGCCCTTCGTACAGTGAATAATAATAATTTAAGGGTTTTTATGAGATGCTTAAAGAAAAATGTTAACTTATTGTATTAACACATTGAAAAAAATGCCTGCCAAAAGACTTAATTTCTAAATATGCCCGTTTCCCCATCTTTCATGGACATTGCTTTCCGACTTTTCTCAGCTAGTTTGTTGATGGACTTGGTGCTAATCTTCCCATATTAAGCACAATGAATTTAAGCCCAGTACAGTAGCAGAGGGTTATATAAAAGACTCTTTCACAAGAGAAAAGAATTTGTGTTATTTGTCCAAAACTTTGGTGGATGCTTCCTCCGATTTCTATCTTACCAAAGTAAATTGGTAACAACCCCCCAATAAAATTGGCCATGGAGTTTCTTTTCTAATTGTATTTTTAGTAATTGTACTTTTAATTAAATAAATAATTTATTTTGATCTAAGTATTACTTTCTGCAGTTTCTTATCATGTTAAAAGTAAATCACTTTTTGCTAAAAATTTCCTTTTTTGGGGGGCCCCCTTTTTCTTAGGGGCCCCTTGGTTTTTTGCAATCTCCCATTGTTTTTTTTAAAATTCCCCTTTAAAAAATTACTTTTTTCCCAAATGCATTTTTAAAAATCAAAAAAAAATTTTCGCGTTTGTGCAAAAAAGTATTTTATATTCACAAATATATAGTTTCAACCTTCAGCAAATAACGTACAGAAGGTGTAATATTTGTCTAGTTTAATAACGCGTGAAAATTCTGAAGAATCAGGTAGCATAACAGGACCTGTTCGGCAAGCGAACAGCCCGAATTTCCATACTTATAGCTAAAGCGCGGTAAAATATTCACTCCAAGATTCCCGGAGCATAATAAATGATGTATTGAAAAACCAATATGTGATTGATATGGTTTTGAACGATAACAATGGAATTTTATTAGCGGTTTATTTTACAGAGATTGGCTCCGGGAAGAACCGAATAAGCCGCACGTAAGTTAGTTTCTCCCGAGGGAACCGTTGTTTCGCGAAAACGGGCCTTTATTAAAAACAAACACATTTGCAGGGGAAGGTGGATTTATTTGACAAATAGGGTGTGTTAAATGGGTGTTTGAAGTGCTGCGTAAAGAACGGGGATTTTTTACTGCGAAAACATACGGGAAATTGTTTTTTTTTATTGATTCATTATAATATTTTACATTAAAAAAATTGAAATACACCACAAAAAAGTTTATTATATATTTTTAAGTATACTTATTTTTAAATCTTGACTGGTAGTGGTAAATTTTTATTATTTAATCATCTATAAAAAAATGGGCCTGAACTCTATTTTTCTTAAAAAAAAGTTGTCAGTCGTTTTTTATTTTTTACAAGTTTTCTTTTAAAAGCTCTATACAGGGTGATTCAGAACCTTTTACGCTTGAAAAAGGCTAAAGAAACTTAATTTTTAAGTGAAGATACTACCATTAACAAAATTAGGGATAGAAATAATCGTCGAAGGGAGAAAATCATTCATGTAAGGGAAAAAATAGTTATGCTACAATTTGGCATGGGGTATTCCAGAAATTTAAAGGGAAAGGGGGTAAGATAAAAAATCATCTACATTTGGTTTGTCTTTCCAAAACCCAAAGTTAAATTTGCAATTATGGTCAAAAATAACTTTGGTTTTTAAAAAATTTTGCATTTTAAAAAAACGCAGTCAGGATAACGAGAAAATCGCAATTTTACAAGAAATAATGTTAATAAGTTCCTCACAGAAGCCCCAGATGAGAACTATTTTGGGAGGGAACACATTAAAATAATTTAAAGTTTTAAATTTTTAATTATCTGTGGGGGATTTGAAAGGGGTGTTTAATCTTGGCTGGTTAGGCGGGACGAAGAAAAAACTATCTTAAACGATATACAAGACAAAAGAATCGTGTTAATAATCACACTTTATAAAAAAAACTGGTAACAAACGAGTATTTAAATAACTGATGAACTAATTGAGAATATAAGTCCCCTACAGCTAATTCAAAAATACTCAGATTTACGACCTTTCAACTACGTCATCAAACGTTTTTTTATTAATTATCGAAAAAAAAAATGCTCGTTACAAGTTGTCGGTGTACATACTTTTGGAAAAATGCCATCCCTTATTGTATACTATCTACAGTTGCCAAATTCTAAGAGATATACAGGTCACGCTTTTAAAATAAGTTCATTTTCTCTTTTGATTGAAACAGGAGCTGACATTTTAATGTTGAAAAGCCATGGAGGTTAGAAGTCTAATTCAGTAACGGAAGGCTACATTAAAGATTCCCTTAACAAAAAAAAAAAAAAAGAAATATCAAATAGAATTTTTGTGGAAGGGGATGGTAAAAATTTTGGAAAAAGAAGAAGGTACTTTAGTTTGTGCTTTCCTGTTGTTTCCAAAAAAATTCAAAGATTCTGAATCAAAGAAGATTATTTCTAAAAAGCTAGAAAATGACATAACTGTAAATAATCTCATGTCTTAAAGTGGAATTACATTTTCAAAGTGTAATAAGTGTACTTTTTACAGAACAATTAATAACAAATAAAACTTATTTGTTACCATTTTTATAGAAGTAAGTTTTGTTTATAATTTTTTTCACATGATGTTCCAATTGTGGCACCACATTAACATTATTTAATCAATAAAAATTTGAAAGTGCTTTTCAATTTTATCTTATTTTAAAAATCAAAAGCAAATAAAATATTGTACGTACTTGATAAAACAGACGCCTAAAAAATGTTGTGTGGCCTTATGATCTTTTTTGGGCTCATCTGAAACTTGCTTGGCCTCGGTTACGCCTCGGCCGCAAATTTTCGATTTGTCCAAAAAAGATCAACTTTACGGCCTTGATACACAAATTACTATTTTATTAACCATTACGTAAAAATAATTTTTACCGTAAGGAAAAGCAGTGGCGTGTTGCATTTTCTCTTTAATATGATTCTACCACGTTTACAACTATATCTTTGGTCATATCAAAGTAAACATAAAAAATTTTTTCGTCTTAAAACTTTGGCACCTTGTAGTTAAGACCCTTAGGGCATATTATGCCCATAGGAATTTTTTTAATAAACCCCAGAAAAACCTCTTTAAATATTAGCATGTTATTAAGAAATACCCTGAAGTTATTGCCAGCGATTGAGATTCTTAAACAAAAATAAATACATATTTGTTACTAGAAACGCCAAATGCCATTTAATAATTAAAATATTTTTTTTTTGGTGTTAATAGACGGTTATTTTAATAAATCCAAACTATTTTAATAAAAATGTTTAAAAGTAAGTAGCAGATTTTCTCGGTTGTTAAAAATTGTTTCTTTCTCTACTATTTTAAATTGTTCGCCAGCAAGAAGTAAAGAATAAAATTCGCCGTCAGTGCTCGATAACGAAAATTCATGTATCAATATAAAAACCAACGATTACAACCAGACTCCTACATTAGGGTCGATTATTAAAACATGTTTTCCGGCACTTTTCCAGAAAATATCCCTAATTTGGGTGTTGGTCACGTTCTTACGAAATATGAACATTGACCAGCCATATGGATTTCATAGAGCTGGGTTATTGAAAACGGAGCTTTTAAAGTGTACGTTCGAAAAAAGTATAAAAGTCTGATTAAATTTTTTGAATAATGTGAATACTGAAAGATGTAAATTATATTTAGCGATAGCGACATCTCCATCCAGTCAGAGCTGCCAAAGTACTCCCAAACAGTACGTCAAGTGCAAGTACCAAGTTTATGATTTTTTAAAAAGTACTTCAAGTACAAGTACAAGTACTCGTTAAAATTAACTTGCTTTTTCAAGTAAATTCAAAAATTAAATACTTTCATAAAAATAAAATTTAAAGTTAAACAAAGTACTTAAAGTAAAACAAAGTACTTGAAGTAAAACAAAGTACCTGAAGTAAACCAAAGTAACTAAAGTAAATAAAAGTACTGGAGGTAAAAGGACTTTTATTTGACTAGCATTTTTTTTAATAACATCGAGTTAAATGATTAGCGCAAAAGAAAATATATACTTTGATAATTTAACGATTTACCTTACCCGTAAAGTCTGTTAGTGTGATGTATGAATTGAGATTTTTAGCAAAAGTTATTTTTTTGAAAAAGTTTTCAAATTAAAAAAAAAATTTTTTTGATTCTGATTTGAAAAAAAAAGTATTAAAGAAATTTTTTTTACTTTAAATAATTTTTTTAAGAAAAATCTTTTAATTTATTGGTTCTCAAAAAGAAAAGTTCCTTAAAAATCGAAGTTAATCTTAATAAAAAAGTTTTGGGGAAATTTTATTAATTTTGCGGTTACTGAAAACCTTACTAAAAAAAATTTAAATCATGTTTGGCAGTAAAAGGGTTGATTTAAGGCGAATATTTAAAAATTTCAACCTGTAATTGTTTTTTTATCCATTATTTTTTTAGATTTTGCCCCCAATTTTTTTGAAATGTTTTTAAAATTATTTTTTAATTTTTTAAAAGCGTTTTTTAAATTTGGTTTTGGGTCAAAATTTTTTTCTGAAAACTTTTTGGGTTTTTTGAAACGCGCTCCAAAAGGAATTTCAGGCTTCCCAAAAAAGGCTAATTCTTTTTGGGAAATTCAAGCAGGAAGGGGTTTGTTTTTTTGAAAACTTTTTTTGAAAAAATTTCTTTTTGTCTTATCAAAGAAGACGGAAAACTGTTTCCCAAAAAAGCTTTTTTCTTTTAAAATTTAAAGTCCTGGCCCAAATCTTTCCAATTTTAGGCACCACGTTAGTTTTCTTAGCATAGCCCCTGGAGTCAAAAGGATAAATCTCCTGGGACTCTCCCAAAATTCACCGGAAAAAGAGAGAAACTCGATGCCTGGGGTCTTTGGGTCGCTAAATTCAAATTTTGCATTGGCTACCACCCCCGCATACCTGGTGCGGAACCTGGACGTAGACCTTATCTCCGGTGTTTCCTACACAATCGAAAAGACGAATCAAAAATCGTTATCGAAAACGACCCCGAACCCGGGTGCAAAACTGGCCCTGACGTCATTTATAGATGTTCGAATTTTTTTAACGTGAAATTGAAAAAACGCCCCAAATTTTTTTTCTTGTTTTTGGGTTTGTAAAAATTTTTGGGGGATCCCCGTTATTTCAACCCGGGTTTTCCGGGGGGTTTTTCGGTTTTTGCCATAAATTTGAAATCAGCAACCAAAACCCCAGGTGCCGAGTTTCTCTCCCCCCCGCGGGGTTTTGGGAGGGTCCCACGAGAGACGTTTTTTTGCGTTCGACTAAAGTCCTGTGGGTCGAAAACTCAAAGTCGTGATCAGCGACCTCAAAAACCCCGGGGAATCCATTGGGCCAGTTCTGACTCTTATTTCAAAGTTTTTAAACTTCCAAAACCGCCCAAAATGATTTTTAAATGCATTTTTGGCTGCATCAACAATGGTTTGTATAAAAGTCACAAAGTAGAAAAATTTAAAAAAATGAAGCGAATGCAAAAAAAAACCCCATTCCGATCCGTCTTTTTAAAAAAAAATTTGAGGTTGAGTGCTTTATTGCCTCGACTAAATAGCAACCATAGACCATATTATAATAATATTTTTTTAATGCAAATATAGGTATATTTTTTTAATTTAATTGTACACTTTAGAGAGTATTATTTAAAAAATCCCTATTTACTTGTTATTATATTAAGAATTTATTATTTATTATAATATTTAATAATTCATAAACCACCCTAAAACTTTTGTCCATTTAACAAATATATTTACCTCTATTTACGTATATATCAAATAACCCTTGTGCTTATGAATGTCTTTGCTTGTCCATAAACACCTTATTTTACACTTATCATGATAGCCCTTTCACCTACGACCCAGGTACATATATGTAAATTTGCTTACATATCCGAATTTCTGATCTATAGTGTTTATCTCTTAGGACAAAGCCAGCCCACCGTACACATCTACATTTATCATTACCTCGGTTTACGTCTGTAAGTCGATATTGAGAGTTTGAAAAATACTGCGGAATTTTTAATAAAATCAGTAGATTTAATATTTAATTACTATTTAACAAAGATATTCAAACACCCAAAATAATATAGTTTAATAATAATTAATATAAATAACGGGTTAAATATTGTCAAGCCTAATTTTTTTTTGTCATGTCAATTAATAAAAACAGCTCTGTCTACTTTTGACCTCTTAGGTATTATTCCAAAACATACCGTTTCGTTTTAATACTCTTCCTTACCCCTAGGTCGGACATTTTTAAAAACGCTGTAAAACTTAACAACACTGTATTGACTACTTTACAATTAGAAAACTTTTCTTTTAATCTTAACTCGATCACTTTACTATCATTACTAACTCTACGGTTCAATTTGGTCTTTATATACTGTTCTTAATGTTCCATAAATTTCAGAAAAATTACCCAGATTATTTTTATACTACGCCTTATGAAATAGGAATAATCCAGTAAATGTTAAAGGGTGCTATTACTATTTATGTTTGTCGTAACACCGTAACACTCCTCCCTTTTAAATTAATCGTCATGATCAGTTTACATATCATGATACTTCGTTAGTCTTGAAGATAACCCTTTTTTCCCTTGTTAAGTTATACAACCAACTAAGTCATATAAACTTCATAATAATCATAATCATTTGTTGTTCGTTTGGCATTTTTAGATATTCGTTATTTTTATCTCTTGAAAACACTGGGTTTTTTTCGTGCCACATTCATCGCTTTGTTACTATTCGTCTTTTTAAAAAAAACTTTTGGTCCCTTCTTAAAATAGGCATGTTTTTCGTTGCAAAGTTGGTGTTTAGGCAGTCAAGATTTAAAAAATTTCAGTTCCCATCTCTAGATTTACGGTCGCATAAAACCCCACATTTGCCATAACTACCACAAAATGCTGGAAACAAAACCACTGTCCATCCCACTATGATCTTGCCATTTTAACTCTGCATCCTTGTAGTGACTAATTTTTATGACGGTAATCGGTGATTTTGTTAATAATAGCCTTGATTTTTGGGATCTGTTGAGGGTGATTTTATTATTTTTAACCCCTGCAATCTCTGTAACACCCCCAATTTTAGGTTTTTTTTTGCACACTCAGATCTATTAGCGTTGCCTTCTTTATCTCTTCTAAGCCTCCGGGCAAGCTTTCGCTGGTCAATACTTTTTCTCAGACTGTAATAAAAAAATATTTTTTGGGATTTTTCTGTGGTAACTGACTTGATTTTTTTTAAAACGTTAAATATTGCTTTAAGCTTTAATGCACGCACAAGAGCATCACAGCTTTTGCTAAATAGACACATTTTATTTTTTTGAAGTTGTGGATCTTCCCAAACCATCTACAAAGCAGACAGACACTCTTGCATGTCATCAGGTGATGAGGCCACTTGAATGTTCTTTTTATGTCAGACCAAAATTTTGGGAAAGTTCATCCAGACTTTTAAGTTCTCGATTAATTTGAGCCTAAAAATTTTTTTTTAAAGGGATTTATCTCCAATGCTTAAACAGGGTTTGTTAATTTTGTTAATTACTGTCCGGTATGCTTTGAAAATTCTATTTCTTTTTCTCCCAAAGCATCCATAAAAGCTATTACTTTTACATTATCGTTCCATCTATTTGGTGTTGCTGCGCTTTAAACTTTCGGATATACATAAAATTTAAAAAAAAAAGAACCATTAACATGGAGGGGTTCATTTTTTAAAACCCGAAAGGCATCAGAGTTTTAAGTGTGGTGCATTCGTTTTTATGTCTCTGTAATTATGTTCAATATCCTTCCGACAAGCTAAATTTTACTTTAAATTTTTTTTTTTCTGTTTCTATCTTTATTTCGAATTTTCAAATCCAAACCTGCATCTTATTTAATTTAACCTGTACCTCACGTCTTACGTTACCCATTGTTTTTAAATTAACCTGACCTGTTGTTAGAATGTTGTACTTTTATGTCCTTTTGCTTCTTAGTCCTGTATTTCTTTGTTTTTATATCTTGATCTCCCGAGTTTCTAAAGCCGGTCCTTTTTTTTTTGTTCCTTTTTTTGTCTTCTGGCCCCCTTATCTTGTTTTTTTGTTTGTCGTCTGGCCTCCCCTTCGTATTTTTCTGTTTGTCGTTTATTCGACCTTCCAAAACTTTTTTAAATCGTTTCTTTATTTTTATTTCTTTGATCCCTTTTCATATCCTGCATACTTTAGTACTCCTCTGTTACTGTTGTATTTTGGTCCTTTCGTCAGCCATTTTTGCAAAAAAATCCAATTCAATTTTCAATTTAATTTTTGTGTTCTTTTTAAATTTTTTCCTGGTTTTTTCCTTCAGTAAATATAAGAATAATTCTGCATTTAAATTAGTCACTTGTTTAAATTTATAAAATAATGTGCATATTTATCTCTCGCTGACAGTGCCCTGGCATATCCCATATGGCGTGTATGGGGTTGCAAACTGCCCATACTGTGGCTGTGTGGTACATTGGTGTCACAAAATGATTCTTCACGCGTTCCATCTCTTATTCTTACAAAATTATGTAATACACAGGTAGCTTTACCAAATCAATGTCAACATCTATAGGTCGATGAAATATTCGCCATTTGTTCGCTAAGATTCCAAATGTACATTCAATATATCGTCGGGCAATGGACAATCGGTTATTGAAAATTTGTTTATCTTCTGTTAAATATTTTCCACCGTATGGTCTCAGCAAATTTTCAGACAATGGAAAAGCTTCATCACCCAAAATTACATACGGAAAATACCAGTGGCGGCTCTGAGATTTATTATTGGGGGCACAAAAATATAATAGAAAAAAGTGTGATTAAGCCTTATTTAAATGTAAAGTCCATTCTTATGTCCTTTTTATTAGAAAACGAATCAGTCACTTTATTATCAAAGTCAGGTATAGATTGTATAATTTTTTTTTCAATTGATAAAACAGCTAGGGCATTAAGCCTGTATTGCAGCATTGTATTTCTCAAAAGTTTTTATGCGATTTAATGTTGAAAACATCTTTCGCATTCAGTTGTTGACATTGGTGTTGTACAAATAATATCCAGTTTGTAAGTTTCAAACACAGTTTTAAGATTATTGTCGGATAAGAACATTAAAAGGGCAAAACTCCTTCAATTCTCACATATCGTCCCTGTCGTAAATGGCTGTTAGTTCAGTTTTTAATTTACCACTGTCAAGCATCGAGTCCAAGCTGTAATTTCGTTCCTAAACAATATGCACACAAAACAAAACAATTTATTTGTGACCGGTCAACCACAAATCCACTTATATTTATCGTAAATATTTTTGTTGAACACCCTATTATATATTCTAGTTTTACTTGAACTTGAATAGTTTATATTTAAATCAGGAGTAGATCGACCATTCTGTTTAACTAAAACTTTCTGTTCAAACGTCAAGGGACCGTTTTCTAAGAGGTAGCGAACCGAATTTATTTCGGATTCCATTATAAGAAATACTTAAACATTCACCAATAATTAAACTTCATAAAATTATTATAATGAATTCCGCGCGCAAACCACAAAAGTCAAAACCGCTTTTACTGGAGTTTTCGTAGCTGGAGTTGGAGACACGCAAATTTGTGCCCATCATTCGGCTAAAAATTGCGAACGCCGAGGATGTCCGATGCTTCGCGATTATGGCCTCGAAGACACAATTCGAGTGTTCCCGGAAATTGGGTTTTGAGTGCGTTAATGCTCGATCCTCGCGGTGGCGTGTAGGAAGTAACTTTTGGGGTATACTTAATGGAATAGACATAAACTTGAATGAAAATAAATACAAAAAATATTAGAATTAGAATTAAATAATATTTTAAACAGGGTGGGCACGTTCCCTGTGCCTTAAGACCGGCCGCCACTGGAAAATACTCAGCTAAATTTGGTAAGCAACGTGGCGGTGGAATTCCTAATGAATTCTCACATAACTTGTCAAAAGAATGGAATTTTTAAAAATTCCTGCATCACTCGATTTGCCGTAAGTCCACTTCTATGTAAGTAAAGCAATAATTGGCGTCCACATAGCAAATAACACAGTAGAAAAATACCCTTTGTAATTAAATACATGGAACCGGTATTGGGTGCTGTTTAGTTCGGATGTGCTTTCCATCGATAGCACCAATGACGTTAGGAAAGTTTGCATATTTTTCAAATCCTGTTGCTATGTCTAAGAACTTTTGAGTAGTTAGTGGAGGTATAGTAACTTCGCCAAGACACGCCCATATTTCTTCACAAATTTCTTTAATAATACAACTGCTAGTCGACCTTCCTCGAAATGTGTAGTGTAACTCAGTTGCGAACATCCAGTAGCCAGATATCTGAAAAACACAAATATTACTCTTAATAAAGAAAGGTTATTTGCTTTTTTAGTATTAAGGAATAATGTACTTAGTAATTAATGTTTTTTTTTAATATTTACAGGAGACATACTACAAAAAATGGAAGAACGTTCGAGATCGGTTTACTATAGATTTTCCCAAGAGAGAAAAGGCAAGAGTGGAGACGGAGCTCACAAAAAACTCCCTACATGTATTCACAACAACTGGAATTTCTAAGGGACACTGTGACACCAAAAGGACAGTCAGTTCATTAGAATGTAAAAGCTCCGCATCATCATCAGTTCAAGAAGAACATGAAAAAAAAGAAGAAGATGATGAAGTCCAAGAAGCTACATCTCCACCTTCAACCAGCTTTTCTTCACGAAATGTTTTAGGTAAACGCAACCCAGATCGTGGGCAAAAAGCTACACCTTGTTGAAGAAAAAATTTTACGATCATTGGACAGTTACGAGAAGAGAAAAAAATGGACAAGCGAACGAAAGGAATGACGATAATCGTCACTTTTTGCTGTCTTTGGTGCCTTGCATCATTACCCGATATTTAAATACCCGTTGCAGAATTGAGCTTATGCAAATTATTAGAAGTACGAAACTATGAACCAGCAGCACCAGCATACATTTACAAATTTACAAACTCATTCATACTCAGGTCTTCACCAGCAACATCAATCCCGCAACAACAGTGACTCCAATACCAACACCATCCCCAACCGAATCCGCTGCATCCTATTATTCTAATTTTGGAGAAAGTGATGATTCACAAGTCACAAACTTATAAATATTACAAAATTATGATTACTGATTTATTTATTTGGTGTTAACACAAAAAATGTTTATTGTTTTACTTTCGAGATTTCCTAATAATAAATATAGCATATCTAATCTTATAACATTTCTTTTTAACTTACCTGAGGGTTATGACCAATTTTTCTTTCTGGTGGAATGGATGTTCTCATACGCGTATTTTTCTTTGTTATTTTTTCTTTTATACAATTAAGTAGTTCGTCAAAGAAGCCATTGACATACGAGTATAATTAAAATTTTTTTCTTCATCCTTCGAACTTCAGCAAACAAAGTATAAAAATGTCCTTTGGCTAAACGATCATTGACAATTGGATGCACCCACATTCTCCGATTCTTATTTTGCATTCTCCTTTTCCTGCGCAAATACAGTAAACCCGAAAGTATTATTAGTTTTAAATCGTCATCCATATCTCAAGTTGACACTGGTTTGGAAGTTCTGCCTCGCCGAGTCAACAAATTCCTGTGTCCAAGCAACATCCGAGTCGGCGCAAACCGATGTATGTTCATCGGCCGCCGAGTCGGCAAAAACCGCTGTGTGTGTCATCGCTCTAAAGCTTAAAATATAAATAAACGAAAAAAATCATATTAGTATCGAGAAACCTATGAAAACAATAAAATTGTTTGAGTAAATTAATTTGACGTATTTATATTGTAAAAAGTCAAATTTTTATTTAAATTATTAAAAGTAGTTTGTATTGCTTTTTTGTCGATGATATTCAAAACAACAAAAAATCGCTATTATGCGTATTTTTATGGTACAATAATAATGGACGACAGTGCAAAAAAAAGATCTTTCGTTGTCGCATAATATACAGGGTGTTTTATTTAAAAAGTTGAAGTTGCCTATATTTTTCCATTTTTTTTTGCAATATTTTTTACTGATAATTTCAAAAGATAATATGGAAAAAATCCTCAATTTTTTTATAAAACATTTTTCTGTCTTCAAAAATAAAGGCCTTAGAAGCCACGTAAATATAATCAAGACCTGTACAATGAAGTGAATGAAGACGCAAGTTTGAAACAATTTTGTTAATTAACAATTGTCTAGCTTATTGAAAAATTAACTTTAAATTTAATTTTTAACGGAAATAAATTCTTTAAAGTGTTCTAATAAACCATAATTTTAAAAAACTAATATTTAATACCTAAAAATATTTAGTGTCACGTACTCGGTTTTGACGCCGAGCGCGCAACAAAAATATCGCACGGATGACCATTTTAAGCGTTAAGTTAATATAAATAATAGAGATAGAACTCCGGGAGTTGGACTTTTTTATCGGAAATTTCCTCCTCTTCAAGGATCTGTTTTGCAATTTCGCTATCTCTTAAATTTTGGTTTTTGAATTATCATCAAAAATCGAAATGGCTTTGTTTATTTCGTTTTTTTGTTAATAACAATTGCAATTTTTATTGGCAGAAAAAGTCCTCAAAACCGCTATCGCTATGTTTTAGCCTTCAACTATTTTTCTCAAAACGAGAAGCATAAAATTGATTAAATAATTTAGTGTACGAAAAGAATATTTCAGATACATTTCTGAAGTGTAAAATGAGTGTACAGGGTGTACAACTAAGAAAGGAGGGAAATTAACCATTTCTGTCGGAATGTCGAAAAAAGCCCTCTAGCGGCGACGTGTGAAACTAACAAAACTTTAAATATTTTAAGATTTATAGCCCAAGAATGGCTCTTTAACTAGCCCAAGTTTGTTAAAATCGGCTCAGCCGTTTTGAAGATACAGGGTGTGTTTGACGGAAACCTTAAATACCCCCAGCACTTTATTTTAGAGATATAGCAAAATGTCAAACAAAAAGGTTCAGATTATCCTCGACTTTAAAGATCGGATATTTTTTTGTTAGGTTAATATACAAAATTCACAAAACATTACTTTTTAGATTCAAGATTGCAGTTACGCCATCTAGCGGCCATTTCAGAAACTTGAAAATAATTGCCAGCTTTTCCTCTTGACCACTTTTATTAACAATAATTTTTCCCAACGCTGTGCGATAAATATTTTCTGAGATACAGCCGGCCTCCTTTCTTAGTTGTACATCCTGCAAAACAAGAATAAATCCTTTATACACTGTGGTCAAATTTAAGTCGAAAAAATTTTAGGTGAAGTTGTATATATCTATTTACACAAAAAGCAGAGTTAAATTTTTGCAGTATTTGCCTTGCCAAGTTAAATATTAAAAATTTAAACAAAAGGGTAAATTATCCTCCATTTTTAAAACATCATATCCTAAAATGTAACTGGTTATATAAAGGAGTTAATATAAACACAAGTTTAAATATAAACTACTTTTAGTGTTGTTTGTGGAAGCCTAATTGTTTATATTATTTAAGATTTAATGAGCATTTAAAATATAATTAAAAAAAAACATATTTCTTTATATACAATTCAATAAGGGTTGACCTCGGTGAACATTTTAATGGACACATGCACAATTTGGTGCTCCAGGCATCTTAAAAATTCCTATAAACAACACTGGCTATATTAGACTAAAATCTTGGACTTCCACTGTTTTTATTTGTTAATTCTTACACAGCTTTTCAGTTAGTGATGTATCTCCAACCGTTTTTAAGTAATAACCAAACTCTGGACTCTATTCAATCGTCTTATTAAAGATCCCACGCTCACTGAAAGGCTTCCTCTTTTTGCCCACCGTCGAGCTGTAGGGGATCTGTCGCTTTTCTATAGGTATTTTTACGGCTTCTGTAACTTGGCCAGTATACTTCCATCTCTGGCAGCTCCCAACAGAGCAACACATAGTGCAACTCTTATGCATCCTTTTACAGTTCAATTAGAGATACCCCGAACTTCTTTCTTCGTTCCTTGATCCCTAGAGTGTCAAGACTATGGAACCTGCTGCCCGCAGAAGTTTTTCCTTCTCCTCCCAATCTCCAAATTTTAAGTCCCGTGTGAACAAACTCCTCTCACCACACTTAAGACACCCACGGTACGTTAGTACGTAGGCATCAGCCTTCGTGGACTGTCCCAAGGTAAAAAAATCACTTAAAACAGTTGAAGGTACATCACTAACCGAATCCAATTAATAACTAGAAGCAATGAAGTCCCAAGATTTTTAGTGTTATTCAATAAACCATAAGGTGGTCTAACATCTTCCAGAAAACACCAGTTACATTAGCTTGTACTCGGAAACACCCCAAAAACTTAAAATATTGTTTTTAAGATACAAGGCTTTGAGTAATATTTACGTTTATATGTATATATTTTAATAAATGCCTGTAGTGTATTTATATTTACCTCTCATTTCAATTATTACTTAATATTTGTCTGATATTTTATTAGCGAATATTAGGTAATAGCTTTTCATAGGGTGGAGGTGGCGACTGGTCATCAATAATTTGTATTCCTTCTAAATCATTTTCATTGGATAATCTTATTGCAATGTGATATGGGGGTGGTGGGAATTCTTGTATATCTGACTGCTGAATAGAGGTTCAGTAGGTCCCTGATCAGCTCGTTGCTCCAACTCATCTAGTTCAAGCTAAAAAGGTAAAAGAGTTGACTGGTTGACCTCATCGAGCACCCTAATACTGAACTCTCAGGTTGGCCATTATTGATTGAATAGAAGCTAGAACTTAAATGAACTAAACTTACCTGATCATTACTTGCTTCTAAATTTTGTTGATGGTCAATGGGTGCTAACGCATGACTGCGTCTTTCATCCAGGTACAAAAGTATGATTCCTCCCAACAATAGTACCACTAAAGCTACAGATATTATGATGAGGGTTTCTACTCCTAATCGCCATAGTTGCTATAAATAAGAATGATTAATTTAGCTAGTTAACAGGTAATGTCAACAGACAAAATTGATTTTCATATGATTTTAAAAAGAACTGCCCGGAAATTAATGAATCCCAAGGAAAACATTTCTATCAAAAAATAAACAAACTGTCAAAATACAGAAAAAAGCTACAATCCCTCAAAAGAAAATGGACGTATCTATCCACCGATTCAGAAAAGGAAGATATATTTCTTAAACACTACAAATCACACTATAGCATGGAAAATAACCAATATTTCTGTCCAGCAAACATCATAGCTGTAATAGGGAATGGTATCAAGTTTATTTCAGGACCAGGGGTTTGATAACGAAGCACTATATGTAAAAGAAGAGGACTATTGCAAAATTTTGCATAATCAAAAAACACCGCACCGGGCTTCGACCAAGTACCTTGGATACTTTTAAATAACTAGATTATATAATACATTTATATATTATGAAGCTTTTTAATTTCTGTTTTGATAATCAGATATTCCAAGACGTATGGAAGAAGGGTATCATAATAAATATTCCTAAACCAAACAGCAACCACAAATTAACACAAAATTACCGTCCTATAACGCTGTTACCCGCTCTGGGAAAACTGTTTGAAAAAATATTAAGAAATATGATTTCGCAACATACCAACAATAAAATTCCCTTACATCAATTTGGCATTACAGACAAATGTTCTACGATTCACCCACTAACGGTATTGGTCTCAAATGTACAGACAGAAAAGCACAATAACAAAAAAGTGCAGCAGTGTTTCTGGACATCAGGAAAGCTTTTGATAGTGTTTGGCACCAAGGACTTTTGTTCAAGTTTACGCTCTTAAAATTCCGCGCAAGCTGATTTGGCTTATGAAAAGCTTTCTGGAAAATAGAAAACTAGCTGTAAAAATAAACACACAGCAAGGGCTTCCCCAGGGATCAGCTATATCTCCATTATTGTACAACTTATTTTGTTATGATCTAAAACCATCGCCAAACCAGCAAGATTCCTATATTTTACAATTCGCAGACGATATAGCAATCATCGCACATGGAAACACCCTTTCCAAACAATAGCCAATATGCATGTGAGATACTAGCCACACTTACATGGTTTAAAAAATAGCGACTACAAGTTAATCCAACAAAAATACAGTTTTTAATATTTAACCACAAACTTACTGAACATTCACCAAAAATCAAGATAGGAAGTGCAAATATCTCACCATCTCACACAGCCAAATACTTGGGAATAGAAATTGATTCCAAGCTAAATTTTAACCATCATACAAATATATTAAAAAAGAAAATCAAGCAAGATCAAAACACTTTAAAGCCCTTACATTTAAGAACCAGGGAATAACAATCAAATCAGCGGTACAGATCTACAAAACTATATGTCACCCTGTGATCGAATATGGACACATTTTGCTAGTAAATGCATTAAATCCAGCTTGGAAAAACCTCACCACAGCTGAGACCACGGCCCAAAGAATATTAACCAAAATAAGACACCCCAACAACCCTCTCCATAATCCATCCAACAATTACCTCTATGAGAAACCAAGGTACAGCCAATCCACCAACGATGCCTATCTCTGATCAACAAATTTAAGACCCAACCACACAACATCCAGCTTATAACACCGCTCTGTAAAGTAAGAAATCCAGAGACTACATTTAAATCCATACATCCAGAAGGCGGTTTGGGAATGGTTATTGAATAACAATAAGGACATTTTGATATTTACTAGTTTTAATTTATTGTTTTTTTTTTACTCCAAACATATGTTTTGTTGTTTTTGTTAATGTCTGTTTATAATATATAACACAAATTGTAAATTATACAGGCTGAAGGACTTTGGTCGATGGCCTTTTGGGTGATACCAATAAAGTACTTATAAATAAATAAAAAATAAAAAGAACCTTAATTTGCATTCTCATTCTTCTAATTTTTAATTAATTGGAAAAGTTCTAACAAACCTATATTACTAGGTTATCCGAAAACTTAAAATTTGTTTATTTTAAGAATCCTATTAGGAATTTATGCCATGTATTATTAACATAGAAAGGCCAAGTCACCACTAAGACTTGATCCAGGTCTAAAAAAAAATTATTTTATCAATAGTTGCTTGTGTCTGATTAGACTTACTTCTACAAACACATTGCACCTTCTCTTCAAACATTCATACCAATCCAAACTAACCAAATTTAAGTTACTTAAAGAATTTACATGGAGACAAAAAGTCAATCTCAAGTTACACCACATTACCATTACCTGACCGCTGTGTTCGCACGTCGTTGTCGTGGTTGGGCCCAGTAGGATCTTTTGGAACATGCGCTAGAGTTGCTGGTTATCGGCAACTCTTGTTGCTAGCGTATGGAACAGGATCCGAAGCTAAGACGAACACAAGGCTTAACTTAAGGTGTTAGCATACCATGCTGATGAGTGAATGACATCCTGTGCCTTAAACAGGTTCTCCAACGGTGCCTTTGAGATGCATGGCAACCTCTCAGAATCTAGCCTTACTGCGGTAATGCGGGGCTTTGCCGTGGTGGACTATTACTTCCCTAGCTCCAAACAGAAAGCGGACAGAACCGCTTTCATAGGAAAAATGACAAACGTGCGCTGGATTTCTCTTCCGAGCCAGAAAATATTTCTCTTCTTCCAATCTGTACACTCTCTATGTATCCCAAATCAGACCCTCTTTAGAATATTGTTCTCATGTCTGGGGAATGGCGTCCCCTACAACACTTAGCATACTGGACTCCATTCAAAGAAGAGCCGTTCGTCTTATTAATGATCCAACGCTCACAGCAAGGCTTCCTCTTCTTGCCCACCGTCGAGCTGTAGGGGATCTGTCGCTCTTCTATAGGTATTTTCACGGCTTCTGCTCAGAGGGTTATCAGTATAATTCCTTCTCTGGCAGCTCCCAACAGAGCAACACGTAGTGCAACTTGTATGCATCCTTTTACAGTTCAGTTAGAGAGGCCCCGAACTTCCGCTTTCTTCGTTCCTTCATCCTAGAGTGTCAAGACTATGGAACCAGCTGCCCATGAAGTTTTTCCTTCTCCTCCCAATCTCCAAAATTTAAGTCCCGTGGAACAAACTCCTCTCACCACACTGAAGACACCACGGTACGTTAGTACTAGGCATCAGCCTTCGTGGACTGTCCCAAGATAAAAAAAAAAAAAAAAAATAAAAAAAAAAAAAAAAAAATAAACCGTTTCGAGAGGTGTCACCCAAGGGCCAAGCAGACAAAGGTGTGCCTACCGAAGCGAGTGAATCCGTTTCGAAAGGTCTCCCCGGGAAGGTAATCATCACGACAAACAGGTGCTTAGCAAGGGATCAGGACAGAACCACTTTTGTAGGGAAAAGAGTTCCCTGGCTTTAAACAGAAAGCGGATAGGACCGTTTTCATAGGGAAAGGCCAAAGATACGGACTTAGAAGGAACATCTGGTTCCTATAACAAGGACCTGGCAGCTACCCACGTCACTAGACCGGGAGAGGAGGGCATGACGGATTTAATCGTCTGCTCGTCATACTTTCCAGGAGACAGGGACACCAGAACACATATTGTGCTCGTGTTCGGTAGCGACACGAGTAAGAGGAGATGTAAGAAGTCTCTCTCAGAAATCTGATATCGGGTTTATTAGAAGTCTGATCCTATTGGGAGAAATATAAAAAGGTGTGACCCACAATAGACCGAGCGGTCGCAGTGGAGGGCGTAAAAAGTCCACTCACTTTAAACCTCTACCTACACCACATTAACTACAAGTTAAAAATTATTATTATTTTTCTTCGGTTCTATTATTAATTTACTATGTTGATTTGTGTCATTTTGGATTGATTGATAATATATTAAAAGCAATGTTATCATATTTTAAAAGCAGCTCAAATGTACTTACCCCAGTAGTGAAATAATTGGCCCCAAAGAAAACACACACAGACAGAATGGCGAATGTCATCAAAGCAAATTTAAATTTGCGAATGTATGTATTAAGTTCATGGCTATCCATTGTTTGCGGACTTGTTTGGTCATTTTCCCCATCCACTGATTGTCCTCTTTCTGTTCTTGATGTAATAATATTCGGAGCACTAAAAAGTAAGCAAAGGGAAGTTTTATTTTAAACATATTCTCAAGGCAACAAAAATATTCTTAAAGTATGCCACATTCTTAAAGTGGGTATGTACTCATTTTTGTATTTTTTAAATACACAGTACAAGAGTGATATATCTACAATAGCGATTTTTTTAAATTTTAGTCTAATATAGATGTCTCTTTGTCGATTAAATCTCTGTCGCCAAATGTGAAACAAAAAGCATTAGCGATATTTGAATCATTTTTACGTGCTTTAGTTTGCCCTCTTTCCCAGTTTACTGAAATTTCTACACATTCATTTTTAAAAAGTAAACTTACAAAAATAATTTTGGAGTTGTACCACACATATTATTTGTTATTTGTTTTTATATAAATTCGGTAGTGTAAAAAAAAACCTAAAAAAATGTGTAAGAGTTGCAGAAAGAAAATGAATTCTCTTAAAAGGTTAGCACTATGTTTTTTAAAAGTATTAATATCTTACTTATTATAAAGAACCATTGGAGCTGCATTATTCTGGGTGTGTTGCCTATTGGGACGGTGACAGGGAGACGACCTGCTGTATCGCAGACCATTGTTGGAGACACTTTCAAGGGACTGGAACCGGCGAACTGGTGTGACCATGGGTTTGGGATTTAATCCCCTGGGACGAATAATTTGCTGCCTGGCTAAAAAATATTTTAAATTGTATAAGGAATGTGATTTATGTAAGGTATCCATGCCGTTTCTTGGAGAATTCTGTTCGCGCTGGTTATAGTGTTATAAAAATGTTTTCATGGTATTTTTATATCTCTTCAACATCTATATCAAAAGTGTCCCATGGGCACAAGCTAATTATATGACTAGATTTTTATAGTGGTTGGTAATAAATCAGACCTAATTACTTATAACTAAATAAATACAATGACAAAGTTTTTACAATAATAACGCTTTTACAATTTAAGACTAGAAGTACGTTTTTTTTTCAGTTTGTTAAGGTGATTTTATTATTATGAACAAGACTTTGGTAGGCAATAAAAAAAAGTCATGTTTCTCTGGTTTAAGAGTTAATAAATTACGATTTTTATGGCCTACATTGTACAGTATTACTACAGCTTAACCAAGTCTATGTTTGTACTTGTACCCCTCACAAGGATTTTAAATACAGATTTTGTTAGAAAATACAACTGTTAAATTACATTTTTTTTTGTTTAATTTAAATTAAAGCTGGCGTTAAATATTTTTATAAACAAATCTATATGTTACTTACCAAGATAATTTGCCACAGCTTCAGGCGGGGGGCGAATTAATCGACAACCTCTTTGCCAATAATGCCCCTGCTGATTGCCTTTGTTTATCCAAAAATGCATTGGGCAATATTTACAATTTGGTTTCTTGGATCTTTTCCAGGATTATAGAAATTCTCGCTTTGTAATACCATTTTCTACTGCATGATATCATAGCGCAATTTTTATTGACCGCTATTTGGCGAAACGCAGGAAAAATATTTATAAGTAAAACAGATTTTTCTTGTTTTGATACATTTTGTTATGCGCAATACGCTTGGCCACGACGAAACGTGAAGGAAAACAAACGAAAATTGCATATCTGATGCGCTTTTGCAGAGCGCATGAATGGGCGTCCAATATGGCGAAAAAAGACGCAGGCGTTATTTTTTCAAGTGTTGGCAACATTTATTGTGTATACTGTTTCAAGGTTAAGGCAATGCATCCGATACACAGGGGGTTTTAAAAAGCATGCTCTAACGATTACGACAGAATATAACGCTTGATTTGTTACTAGTTAGCGGAGTCTCATGCATCCGATTTCCGACGATCGATCATCCGAAAGTATTTTGATTGGTCAGAACATGTGGGCCACAATGTTCTGACCAATCAATACTTGATGATCGTCAGAAATCGGATGCATGAGACTCCGTTTACTATTTACGCATGTGCCCTGCCGCTGTTTACAACTTTGAACTCTTTAATTACTTATTTAGAATGTGCATTTCATTTTATTTACCATAAGTAATAATATAGTTGTAGAGTCAGTATTTGATGTTTTAATTAATAGGCCTTTTCATCACAATTTTTTTTTGTGCGCATGCGTTAGTATCAGCCATTTTTTTCGTACTGTTTTAGGGATGTGCGATACTCTTAAAAGTATCGATATTTGGTATCGATCCGAATCATAAAATATCGATACAGTTAAATATCGTTGTTAAAAAAATCGATACATTTACGATCCAGGCTTCCCAGGCACTTTTTCTATAATTTTATTTTGAGGATTAACCGAATTCCCTAAATAGCTGAATCAATTAATGGAAATCGAATCGAACCTTTACAGGGAACTATTTGTTTCGCTATCAATACAGCGACCTACAAATTGCCGCGAACGCTATTTGCTTTGATAATAACTAGAGGCCGCCACAACTTTCTTAGGGTGGATCGCATGTTGTTTCGATACTAAAGGAAATGTATCGATACCACGAATGTATCGTCATTAAAATATCGGGTATCGAAAAAATCGATACTCTAATGTATCGTATCGCACATCCCTACACTGTACCCCAAAATAAATTTATATAGAATATATATACACCAAATAAGTTTCTTTACTTAAACTCAAGTGTTACTGAAAATCATATTTCAGGGTTAGGTGATTAAATCATAGCCATGACCACATTAGCTAGTTTACTGTCATTATCACTGAACCCCTGGGATATTAAAAAAATATTTTAATAAATCCTTATTTATTACATCGAAAATGATACAAAATGTTAGGTTAGGATAAATTCATAGAAAAAAAAAACCTTAATAAAAAAAATCCTTTTGACATAGTTTATTTTCACTTTACTATCAAATAACACATTTTTTCAAATCTTAATAAAAAGTTAAGCAAAATCAAGATAATACAAAATATCTATTTAAATATTAATAACCCTGGACAACTTTTGCACACGTTGCAACAGAAAATCTCCTTGCTTTACAACAGAGTTAAATTGGGCATTTTTTAAATCTGGTCGGTTTGTTTCAACAATACCTCCAACTCTATCAATTTTACAGTGAAGTCTCCCAGTTGCGATAAATGTTGATAACTCCCTAAAAAAATTACCTTTATATAACCCAACACAAATCATAAGATATTAATTATACACAACTTTTTGGTTAGAGTAAGTCCTGAAATGTCAAGTCTTTATTAAATAAAAATGATAAAAAAATTAAAACAATAACAAACTTCCATTAAATTTTTTTCTACAAGGGAAGACAATAATTAGAGACTTTAGCTAATTCAGACATACAATAATCAAAAAGTATATTTAATTATACCAATTTAAAATCTTTAAAATATTTTAGTAGTTTTGCTCAAACATACAAGAAAAGTATAGATATACTTTTTCGTTGTTATAAAACGCACCAAATACTACTTACTCGTCAATAAAACTTATTGTAACACCAAAAGCCTCTGCCATATATTGCAAAGTAAGACTCCTGTAAGATTCCAAAAGTTGGGTATAAGCTTGAATTTTCATTTCCCTAACATAATATCTGTAGTGTGGGTTCAAAAAATAATCTTTTCGTAAGATTTCTTCTACTTTAGCTAAAAAATCAAAATATATAATAAACTAGAAAATAAATATATCAGGGTTTTTCTTTAAAACATTGCTTATTGCTTACCAAGGTTAGTGAAGAATTCTGCATATTGACAATTGTATAAAGAGAAAAGATAGTCTTTAACAAATGGCTCGGAATGTAGCACCTCCAGAATTTCAGAACCTTTGACAACCTAAAAAGAGTACAAATTTTAAACTTCATTTATAAAACTATAACAATACCTTGCAGACATTATTTCTTAGAAGAGTTATGGCTACAGATACTTTTGAAAATTGAAAAACCAGTTTTTTCATTGAGTTAAATATATGGCTTTAGTAGTAAATTCCACTGAACAATGGACAGCAAAATGGGTTATAAAGTGGCTCTAACCAATTTAAAATAGGAGTTAAATGCTGTACACTTTATGATTAACACTATTATCTATACAATGCATGATATATTTATTATTTAAACTACCTTATCTCTAAGCTGATTTCTTGGTAAACTTATAATAGAGGTGTAGACAGTGTATCGCACAAATGCTTTATAATCCATAAGCTCATAAGAAGTAAATGTGCTGACAGTATCCAAAAACAGATTGGCAGCAGTCTTAAAGTCTCTTACTGCCATACAGTATGCTCCTTGGTAAACTTTAAGTCGATTACGTCTATCCCAGTCACCACCTTCTTCAATGAGACTAAAAACAAAGGGTTATGAGCTGCCAAAAATATGTAATAGGTCAGTAATCACTTTAAGGCTTAAGAGTATAAAATAACTCACGTTTTTGCTTTATCAATGTTTCTTGTAATAAGATCATGATCCATAAAAAATAACCCAATCCTAATTAAATGAAAAATAATATCTAATCTATGTCCCAAAGAAACAGTCTTGTCATATGTCTGCCTGAATGTTGAAACAGCATTTTCTTTATCGCCTATTCGACTAAAATATTCTGCCTTTCGTAAGTATGCTTCTCTTACTTCCATTTCACCAAGGTTCTTTTCTGCATCTTCAATGGCTTCATTTAGTTTCTTAATTTGCTCTTCATTTTTCGCTTTTAAGGTTTTAAGAAGCTTTTCATCTAATTTCCAGCCAGCTTCTTGGCAAATAAGTTCATACCATGGAGCCATATCTAAAGAATGGTGTTTGCTTTATTAAAATAAGGCCAAAAAGTTAGGTTAGCTAGAAATTAATGACAACTTTTTTATTTAAATATTAAAACAGAGAAAAAATGATACAGTGCTATTTAAAAGAAAAACATCTAAAGTACTTGGAACTTACCATCTTTTTTAATAGCTTCTGTTATTTTCAAGTGAACAGTTTTATCATTTCTGTATTCGGGTAAACTAAGTAAGAACTTAAAATGGGTAAGCTCCAAGTCTGGATTTTTCTCTAAACCTTGATCTTCCAAGTTTTCAACCGGCATTTTTATAATATTTTATTTAAGCTGAACGATAGAAAAAAGACACAAAATTAAATATACACACAGAATGGTGACCAGCAAAAATTTTAGACTGATGTCAAATTACTGCTGTCAAGGCTGTCAAATCTGAACTAGTTCTGGGCGATGTTCATTGTAGAGATGAGCAATAAATCGCGAATTGCGATTTAATCGCAGCGATTTTAAAGTCGCAATCGCAACCCGCGATCACTCTTCTAAGCAAACTGCGATTGAATCATTAGCGATCAGGCGAGTTTAACTTTTTAGACAACCAACATCGCTTTAAAGAAACAAACAAAAAACAAATGCTGGGCCCGAGGCCAAGAGTTCCTCTCGGCGCTAGACGCCGGATCCTATAACATGCTGCGATTGCGATTTGGTCGCAACTCTGAGCCAGCATTTATGTTTGTTATCCAATCGGCATTCTTTAATCTTTATTATTTTAATGCAAGCAGGGTGCATTACTTGTTTTGTTAGGTTAGTAATAAAATATATTAGGTATACTGTTATACAACTCTTTTTAATTTTAAATTACATGTTTGAATGTAATGATTGTAATGTACTATGCAACATTGTTTTGTTTTTTCCTTTTCTTTCATTTTATCTATTTTATTCGGTATTAAAAAACTAACAACTAACGCAATTTATCGCCATCGTCGTCGTTTACCAATTTTAAAAATCAAAATCACAATCGCAGGTTAGAGTCGCAGCGATTAAAGACTCGCAATCACAGTTTCGATTGCGATTGAAAAATCGCAGCTTTGCTCATCTCTAGTTCATTGATGTCTTCAAAACATCGATGTTTAGTTATCGAATATTCGATGTTTTCACATCGATGTTAACTAATCCAACATCGATGTTAACATCGATAAACACCGATCGATGTTAATTCGATGTCAAAGTGGGTATGTATTTTGGATTTATATAGAAAATGGGAAAAGGGGTGGAGTGTGGACTTCGTTGGGCAACATAAAATACAGTTTAAACCCCAATGATTTTGTGGGAAAAAACCCAAAAAAATTGGGGCTTGAAATCCACAGAGGGAACGTCGTGGACAGATTAAAAAATAAATTTTAAAATATCCCGTACTAAAGTAAAAAAAACAGTAATATCGTTTTTTTTGTTATTGAAAATTTGAAATTTTTTTTTATTACGCTTGTAAAAATTCCTAAAATTTTTAGTGACACGGGCAGTAGACTAAAATTAAATTACTAAAAATTAAAAAAAATAAAAGTGTGTTTGGAAGGGGTTCTATTTTTTTTGTTTAGTCAATTTTTTTGGTTAATGGTTATTTTTTTTTAGTCTAGTTAAATTTTAAAATTGAAATAATCTTAAAAAAACCATCAATAAAAAAAAAATTTGGACCAAAAAATGTTTTCAAATAATTATTTTTTAATACTTTCTTTGTTATGTTGTTTTTTTTTAGGTACCTAGATAATAGTATTTTTTTTTTGTTGTTTTATAAAAATACTGTTTTTAAAAATTTTTTTTTTTTGTGTTTTTAATATTTGGGGTTTATATATGAAATTTCCCCCTTAAAATTTTTTAAAAGGTTTTTTGCCCGATTTTTGAGAAGAAAACCCCCACGCGCATGAGAAAACCCCTTTTTTTCTCGCACGCCTGACGTCCTCTTTAAATTTTCCCCCCAGAAACGGGGGAGTTTAAATATGGCTTCCCCTATTTTTTTTTTAGTTTTTAGATGGATTAAGCGGGGGTTTATTTATTTTTAAACGTCATAAGTAACCCCCAAAAATACAATAAATTTAAAAAAAAAGGTTTAAAACCTTTTTTTCCCAACCGGGGCCGGCAAATTGTTGAAAATGGGTACGCCATGCGCAACGTCGTACGAAAAAAAACCCCCGGGGTTTTATCTTAAAAGTAATAGGTTCTTTTTAAATATGAACATTGTTTTTTTGAAACATCGTGTTTTGCTCCATCGATATTCCCCTTCGATGTCAACATCGATGTTTGTTTTTGGATGTCCCAGCACTAATCTAAATAAAAAAATATAAAATTTTTTTCTTTGGAAGACGTTCTTGGGGGAAAAGGTTTTTAAGGCATTTTCACAGTTCCCCATAAAAAGTGTAGGAATAGATTTTTCAAGTCCGGGTTTTCAAAAGTGAGGGGCTTAAAAATTTCCCCATGCTCCAGTGATTTGCAAGTGTAAAAGGGAAAGTGTGTATGAAAGGGGGAAGTTGGGTTAGGTTTTTTGTTACTGTTATGTTTATGTTTTGTTTTTTTTTGTTAAGAAGTTATATTAAAATGCCAGTGAGAAAAGAAAGCGTGAAGTATTTTAGGAGTTCATCTCCATTTATCGGGGAAACCCCATGTTTATGGCAAATTAAATAAAAAGGGCTACCATAATAAAAAAAAAAGGGAAGCTGCATAAAAAAAGTTTAAAAAAACAAATTGATTGATGAAGAAGAAACCCCTGTTTTTGGGGTTTTAAAAAAAATTTAAGGGCCCCAGAACAAATTTGGAAGGAGAAAAAAAAATTGGGTTCCCCAAACGTTCGGGGTTTGGGACATTTTTCCCCATCCCCTACCTTATGGTATTTTTTTTTATTTGATTTCCTGGATGATCAAGTCACCCTGAAAGTCATCTTAAAAGGGAAAAAAACGGAAAGAAAAATTTTTATCTGTTTTTTTTTATTTAAAGTAAGCTAAAATTTTTAAAGAGTTACAATTATTTTGAAAATAATAATTGGGTTTTAAAACCCATAATAAAAACAGGTAGGTTTTTTAATATAAAAAATGATAATTTAATTTAAAAACCGTCATTTAATAAAAAATTATTTTAGGGGACATCCCTTTTATTTACAAAATAATTCATAAATTTTTTTCTCCCTTCTTTGGCTTTAAAATACGCCCCCTTTTGGGGTTTTTTCCAGTGGTGTTTTAATTTTTCCAAAAAACCAAAAATTTCTTCACGCACATAAGTTTGGGAAAAATTTTATATCAAAAATTTTAAAAAAAATTTTGATTTGACAAACAAATCTATATTTTTAGTTCAAATTAATAGCTGTATGAAAAATTCAAAACGGAAAAATTTTCCAAAAAATTTTCAATGAAAATTTGGAAAACCCCAGATAAAGATAATTTTAAAAAATTTTTTTTAATGCTAGTTAACTCACTTTTTTTAAGGTTTTTTTTCAGGGCATTTTTAATGGAAAAGCATCATCTGCTACAAAAACTTAAAATATTTTTCCTTCCTATAAAGGGGATTTTTTGGAATATTTAAAAGTTTTTTTTGAATTTTTTAAAAAAGGGGCTTTTTGGGAAAAACCCCTCCATCAAAATTCTTCCATTTGTCCAAAAAACAAACATTATTAGACGATATTCAGCATCAGCAATAGCAAGTAAGACCATACTGTGTTTAATTTTGGTTTTAAAAATACGTTTTACCAGCTGGGGGCACACCTCCTGCTTCCATCTATGGCACCAAGGCAGTGGGAAAATTCCCTTTTTTTTCCCAAAGTCGTTGGCTATATTTTCCCCAGTCTTTTCGGTTTGAAAAAAAAAAATGAATAAAATTTCAACAAATTTAAAAAAAATAATTTTTAAAAAAATTTTTTTAAGATCCCCCAAAATTTTTGATTCTCGGAAAATTTGGAAGAATTTGATAATAATCAATCACAACTAGACCAACCCATCCCCCCATCAACAATTAAAAAAAACTGTTCCCAAAAAGAAACCCCCCCACCCCCAAAAAACCGCCCCCAGATCAAAAAAACCCCTTGAAACCATGAGGAAATTTTAAAAACCGAAAATTAAGGAACCCCGTTATTTTGTTTTGGGGAAACATATTTTTTTAAAATTGGGATTTTAAAAGATAACAATCAACGTTTATTAGCAAAAAAATTTTTATAAATGCCCCTTTTTTTTTAGCAAAAACGGCCAGCTCTTTTTTGGACACTCTTTGCCGGCAGTATCACCAGACTCCCCCATCTTGCAACGAAAAATCTAAATATTTTTACCCAAGAGATCAAAAACCTTAGTTCTCCTCCTTTCTTAGCCCCACAGAAACGGGGAAAAAACAAAATATAAAAATGATGCCCAAAATTTTTTCTTGGGGCGCTTATTAACAATTTTTTTCTTTTTAAATTTACTTTAATTTAAAAAAATGTATTTTTTTTGATAAAATTATTAAAATTCTAGTTTATTTGTTAAAAATTTAAAAATTAAATAAAAAAAAAAAAAAGTTTTTTTTAAAAAAAATAAATTATTTTTCTTCCTTTTAAATAATTTTTTTTTTGAACGGGGAAAAATTGGCATGTTTCGGGAAAAAATTTTTTTTTTTTAAAAAAGGAGAAATAATATCGAAAATTTTCCCCAATATCTTCATAGGATCTTCTTTAAGAAATCTTAGGTTGCTGTTAATCTTTGATGGGGGTGGTTTTCTCTCTTGATGGTTTCTTTTTCAATAAAAGGTTCTGGGATAAAATTTGGGTTTTTTCTTCATTCATTCGTAAATTTTCCCATAATAATTTAAAAATTAAAATTCATTTAAAAATTATTTTTAAAAGTTTTTCCTTTTTTAAAAATTTTTTACCCCCTCGACGTTTTTCCCCTTTTTTTTTTTTTTTTTAAAGCACGAACAGCGGGACTGGGGCGTCGTCTTCGCCCCTTTCCCCAAAACTGTGAAAATACGCTTTTTCGTGGGGGTCCCAAAAAAACTTGGGGCCCCTTGCCAATAAATTTGGGAAAATTTGGGGTTTAAAATTTTGAAAAAAACTCTGATACTATTCTGAAAAAAAACCCCCCGCATGAGATAAGCCTATCCCCGCACCCCGGACGTAAAAACCCATGACAATTTCCCGAAACGGGGATTTTTTTAATTTTGGAACCCGATTTCGTTTGATGTTAGATGGTTAAAACGCGTTTTTTTTATTTTTAAAAAGTCATAAGAAAAATACAATAAATTTAAAAAAAAGGTTTTTAAAAAAAACTGTTTCCCAACCCCGAAAGGAAAATTTTATTACCCCAGTGAGTCATGCGAAAAAGGGACGAAAAAATCCCAAAATGGTTTTTCTTCTAGTAATAGTATCATCAGCCAACTAGCTTAATTGGTTTTTAAAAACAACAGCCTAGCCTTTTTTACGGGGCCTTTTTTAAATTTGCGGCCTGAATGATTTTAGCCATTTGATCAAACCGCTGGGGGAAAGATTGGGGTCAGAAATTTTATCATTCCCCCGCCTTTTTCATTTAATTTTTGAAAAACTTTTGCCAAAGAGTAATAAAAAAATTAAAAATTTTTTTTTTTTTGCTACCCAGATTTTTTTAAAACTAAAACTTCCCGGTCCCCGGGGGGAAGGGGTTTTACTTTAACCCTCTGGGGATTTTAGGCAACCAAAAAAATTCCAAAACCAAATTATTTTTATTGTTTAGTAAAAAATTTTTTCCTTTTTGTTGGGGAATTGTTTACAAAAACGGTTTTTTTATTTTATTTATAGGTTTTTAAAATTTGGTATACACACCTTCTGTTATTCATTAAATTTAAAATTTCGTCCCAAAAAAAAAAGTGTCTTTTTGAAAAAGGGGTAAAAAAAAGCTTTTTTCCAAACCCCAAACCGGCCGACTAGAACAAAAAACTTTTGAATTTGTCAAAAAAGGGCGGTCATGGTTTTTTTTTAAAAGGGGTTTTTTCCCCCCCAACCCAAAATCAAGGGCATTTTCTTTTTAGTTCTTTAATGTCCGCTGGGGGTGAAAAGGGAACCCTTTCCCAGACCAAAGTATCAAAAAGGGGGTTTTGAAATCCATTAAAAAAATCTTTTGACGTCAAGAAGGGCCCCTTTTGGGGCCTTTTGGGTTTTTTTTGGGGAAATGGCGTAGAAGGGGGGGGAAACAAAAACCCCCTTTTAAAATATTCGAGAAAAAAATTTTTAAAATTTCCAAAAAAAAAATGAATTCAATTAAGTATTAAATTAAAAATTAAAAAACGACAACACGACGATGGCGTACCTATTTGGTTTTACAAAAATATTTTAAAAAAAAGAAAAAATTAAAATGAAAAAAAATACTGATGACTGCTAATTTGTTATAATTATGAGTATTTTCCTTTTTTTAAAAAAACACGATATTGAATTATTACCACCTTTTTTTTTTTTTTAAAAATCCCCCCATATTGACGTTTATAAAATTTTAGAGCAAGTTTGGGGACTTTAATTTTTTTTTTCTTGGAACAGTCCGCGAAGGTTTAGGCCTAGTATGAACGTCCCGGGGGTGGCTGAAGGGGGTAAAAGGGAGATATTTCAAGATATTTTCCCCGGCAGGTGCAGGTTTCATAGCCTTGCCTCTAGGGATGAAGGAACGAAGAAAAAAGTTCAATTCTAGCTGAACTGGTAAAAGATGCATAAAAGTTGCACTACGTGTTCCTTTGGGACCCGCCAGAAAAGGAATTTTTACTGGCCAACTGTCAACAGAAGCCCTGAAAATACCTATAGAAAAACAGAGAAGTTTTTCGAAGTGCAGGATCAGAAATGGATTTTAAAACTATCTTGAAGATCTTTGTAAGATTACAAAATATCCAACTCCAAATCAGATACTGAGGCCATAGAAAAATTAACCTTTTTTAGGAATTTATGGGTGTTTTTGTATTACTTTATAAATATATAAACTTGTCTATTAATCCTTAATTTATTTTTAAAAACTAGTTATTTATTTACTTACGGACCATACAGCATCTTGATATTGCAGAATAATAGCAAAATTTTCCACTTTGGCAATAAAATGAATTATTTTATGTAAAAAATGTGAAACAGGTTTATTGCTAAAAACCAAAACTTATTTGTTTCCAACTCAATACTACAAACATTTACCAATTCAACAATTAAATAAAATACAACTGAAATTTTTACATTTTGATATGGAAGAAAAGAACACAGTACTTAGTGGTAGAGTTCGACCGCTCTTAGAATGACACCGCTACGTCACGGTTTTATACGGGTTTGCCATAAGAGACCGTGACGTATCGGTGTCATTCTAACAGCGTTCGGAGTCTATTATTTAATAATATTTTGTGGTATACTACATTTTATATTTTAAAACATACACATCATTTAAGCATTAAAATCCTACTTAATAAAACAAAAAAAATTTCATTTATAGTTTGTTGGCAGCCCTTGCAAGATAAAACAAAGAATTAGATTCATGTTCTTATTTGGTACTCGAAAGTTTAAACTTAATTACAAGTTTTTCCAGTCCACTTCATATTACACAATCTAAACAAAAACTTCTTCAGTGCAAGGTAGGTTTACATCAGTTAATTTTAAACTTGTAAAAGGCAAATCTAAAAATATAAATTATATTTTAAAACATGTATTTTCAACATAATATACCAAGTAATTGTAGATAAGTATCCAAAAAAAATTAAATACAATTAAAGAATGTAATAACCGCAAACTTAATAAATGTACAAAATAATGGGAAAAAAATATTAAATACACATTCTGAATGTACATTAATGCATATACCTAAGTTGATCAGTTCTGGTATAAGCAAGTCAATATTGAACTATTTACTTTCTTGAAACAAATAAGTATAATTAAAATCACACAAAAATTTCAATTTACTTACTAACAACTGTGTAACTACATTCCGAGTTGTGAAGAGTCACTGGTGGACTTAAAAACCGTGTTTGTGTTATCCGAGGTAAAAATGCAAACTGAATGGAACTGCTACAATAAAAAAATATTTGTTAGTAATAGCAGCATTAGGATAAAAAATATTTTTCACCTTACCTTCTTTTATTAATCGTTTTCCTTTTGATCAGGATCTCATAATCACCGCTTTTGCAATTTTTCTGAAGACATATAAAAATCGTCTGTTTTAACATGCTCCGAGCAAATAACAAAATCCTTATGGGAAACACAACTTTTTGGTGTATTGCACACTAAGACTAATTAAAACTACACGACTAAACACTACCAAAAACAATATAGTAAAAACAGTCAAAACCAATAAAATATCAACTCTGTATGCAAATATTTTTAACTGTAAAAATAACCCCATATAAAAAGTTCGACTTGTGTAGACTCTGTCCACAGCTGAGAATGCTAGTATTTTTAGAGTTACCCGACAGGGCCGCCAAAAATAAGCGACCCCTTTCACACCTTCCCCGTCTTGGACTTTTCTTATCCCCATTCTCGACGATGTCATAACCCCTTTAGATTAATAGACTCTTAACCACAACAACACATCAGATCTCATGATTTTCAAGAACAGTAATATGTGACATTTTAAGTATATTTAATAAAGAATTTCTTATGTCAGATGTTTCATCTTTGTTCTTTCTTCACATGGTCACCCTATCGTACGATGGGCCTAAGCACAGCCAGCCAGTTTATTAAATGTTGTAACACACGGTCTTAAAATATAACAAACGTTACGGCTAAATATCATTCAGGCCGCTAGTTAAACGGCGCTGTTTAGTAAAAAGGCTAGGCTGTTGATTAAACGGCTACTTAAGCTAGTTGGCTGCGACAAACCACAACATACCGGTATCACAGCATAACTACAGAAACTCTTCATGAATTGACGGGAAAGTACGGTCATTTTTATTGCGGAAGTTCAGCCAACGTTTTGCTAAGATATAATCTGTCTGCTTTATTTGATATGTAATCGTTTCTTTAGTGTTTTGTGTGAAGCTAGCAAAATTTGTTTATAATAGTTACTTATCTCTTTTTGCCACAGAATATGGATGGTCAAGGTAAGAAGGACCGTCTCTTATGGCTTTTTGGCTTAAAAGTGGCCAGAATCTTCGAGCATATACTAACCTGGAGGGATAAAGCACAGCGCTGAAAACGTGGTCGCATTAGACTAGAACTAAAGATTTGCGTGTCGTTAAAGGTTAGTTAAATGCATAATTTATTTATAAATGTATTTTTAATAAAAGTTACAGCTGTTTACTTTATTTTCTAATGTACAGGGTGCTACAGATTCGAGTGCATGGGGATCTGGAAACCGTGGATGAAGTCGGAATTATGGCAAAGTTGTGTATTTGCTAACTTACCATGTCTCTTTAAAAAAGTTGCAAAATTCCAGTACCTACTTCCGAAGATATCTGGGAAAACCAAAATTTGCCATTTCTTTTTTTATTTTTTTCTGACGTTATTAAAAAAAGAAAACAAAGACACTTTCATGGTCTTTTTAAGCTCTACAAATAACGTTGAGAGATTTTCCGTATGACGTTTCGTTTTCGTTAAACATCAACTTTTTTTTTTTTTAAATACGGATCTGGGTTTTTATTTAATTTTTTTGAACCCCTTATTATCCCAATTACAAAAATGTATAACACTTAATATTTATTAACAAATATGGAATGCCCCTATAAGAAATGATGTGCGTTCCTTTTCTAACTCATTGTTTCTCATGGAAAATAGGTTTATTTAACAGAAAAATATTAAGTGTTATACATCATTGTAATTGGGATTATAACTGCTTCAAAAAAATGCAAAAAACAATTGAGTGACGTATTTACAAAAATAAAGTTGATGATGGTTTAACAAAAACGAAACGTCGTTCGGAAAATCTCTCAACAATGTTTTGTAGAGCTTAAAAAGTGGCCACATGAAAGTGTCTTTTGTTTTTCCCTATCTTCTTAAATAACGTCAGAAAAAAATAAAAACGAAATCGGCGTATTTCGTTTTTTTCCGGATATCTAAAGAAGTACTCGGAAATTTACAACTTTCTAAACGGCATGTTGTTAGGCACCTAAATGCGCAACTTTGCCATAATTTAACCGACTTCGTATCTCTTACGGTTTTCGAGATCCCCATGCATGCACTCGAATCTGTGGCACCCTGTATAAGGTGACCAATCACAATCCACAGATTAGCCGGTATTTTTTTTTTTAAACACTTAATCTAAACCTTAATAAAACCAGTTTGTAAAGCATATTTTATTAAACAGTTTTTATATACTACTAAATTTATATCTTTTTCTCAGTAATTGTTTTTTGCGTTCTTTGATTGCTGTGTCGTTATTTAACTGCTTTTTTGGTATTCACTTTAGTCGTTTTTAAAAATTACATTAATAATAAATTACTGCTCTGGTAAATATTTGCTAAAACTAAAAATAATAAATAGTTTTACAGGAATCACACGACGCCAGGACGGGTCGATCATAAGTGGTAAAACTGCAGGAACCTCAGCATTGTTTCGTTATGCTCGGCCAGCGGTTTCGCGTCAGTGCATATATTTCGTAACAAGTGTTTTTTCTTGTAAACTATACCAGGAATTCCGGCCTACTACCTACATTTTCTAATTCTGCGGAGTTTTCATTAAAAGTCATGTTTATGTGATTTTTTTATATCTTATTTTCATATATAATATCACAAGAGAAAAAAATTTGGCGGAAAAATATTCGAAAGGTATGAATGAAAGTTTGTTGCTTGGCAATTTCGCGAATGACATTTTTTTATCAAAAATTTCATAAGCGAAATTACCGAAAAGCAACAAACTTTAATAAAACCTTGAGAACAATTTTGCCTACATAATTTTTTTTCGAGTGGTATTCGTCATGACTATTCCACGTAAGGAGATTTTAAAAATAAACAGAACATAGAATTATTTTATTAAAAAAAATTGCCATCAAAACAAGTAAACTAAAAACTACCTAATTAATTATATAAAATGTGCAATTATAATAATTATTAGTTTGAGCGCTGTTTTTTCAAAACATTAGCAGATTGAGTTTGTACCTGGACCTGAGTACTCGTAGAGGTCGAAGCTTCATTTTCCTTATTTTGTCGCAAATTGTTAATTAAATTTAGGTGGTGCTCTGGATTCAGCTGAAGATATGGTTTTAAAGAGTTGTACTAGAATGTCCTGTGAGCTTTCTTAGCAAACCCAAATCCATTTTTTGTTAAAGTATGGATTGCAGAAGATGGATGGGAATGATTGGTAATTTTTAAAATTTTTTTTTTATCTAAGCCAATTTTTTCAGCAGATTGTTTTGTCCACTTTGATAAGGTATTTAAGCCCAAAGGTATGTTTTTGTACCATACTCCTTTTTCCAGTTGGGATGTATAGTTAAAAACAATCGCTCTGTGGTCAAGGGAGGATTGTTGCTCCTTTTTTCCATTAATTTCAAATATAATCTGACTGGACACAGGTTTTCATTGGTTCTGTTTCTTACTAGCCATTTACTATTTGTCAAACTTTTAGAGCCTCCTTGAGAAGTTTTCGAAAATATGGGATTATATTCAACCCTTCCAGAGAAGTTGCCTAAAAAAATAATCTTACGCTCTAGAAATATTGTCAGCTTGACAATCCAAGTGTAAATTTTCAGTTTAAATTAAAACTGAGTATTCCTAAATAATTTAACACAGCAAAATACAAATACAGCTTTTATCTTTATACGGCTTTAGGTAAACACTTTAAAGAGTAATGCAATAATACGGTTTCGGACTTTGCGGCAACTCAACCGATAACAATAAAAAGGGTTTATAAAGAGAGAAAGAAACGAATTCCGCTTGAAACCCAAAATATTATTTTCATTTATTAATTTGAGTCATATACCGAGGTATGTTAATATTTAATTTAGTGTTTGATTACATCATCGTTTGTTCATAAAACAAAGAAAAGCACACTAGTTTATTGATGTTTCATATAACTATTTAATTTTAAAAATATTCATATAATTTATATTTTTTTAAGGTTTGTTGAGAGGGATATACTGCCAACATGATTTTTTCTTTTTTGTCGCTATTTATTTTGGAAACCTAACTATATGTAAACATTGAAATTTCGCCCAAATAGTGTCAGTTCAAAACAGCAAAATATCGAAAAAAAGGCGTTTGAAATTAGTTCTACCAAAATGAGCACAAGGTTTTTGGAGCTATACAAAATAGAGTATAAAGTATTCTAAAAATATTAAAATTTTTTGGAGTTGTTTTAAAGAAATGTACTTTTTTTTACGAAATTGCGAAAAATCGTTTTCACTTTAAGCTCCATTTCTTTTTATATTAAGCGTTTTAAATTGGTCAAACTTTTAGGATGTATTGATAATACATATATAAAAAGAGTTGCAGAAGGGTAAAGATCAATTTAAATTAGGATTGTAATTAGGGGGTTATTTTCACTGATTTTTTATTAGAAAAAAGTAGGAAGCGACCCTACTTTGATCATAACTCGCTCAATTTTCATGTTACGACTTTTTTTTTTTTAAAAAGGTCTAATTATATAATATAAAAAAGACTTTATAAGTTTTTCTCGAATAATGCAAAGTTTTCCAGCTATTTTAGTTTGAATCTTTGAAATTTAGCATTTGACGAACAAAAGCTAACCATTAGCAAGCTGTAGCTCGGCCCGTATTGGTTGTAGAGAAATTATAAAAAAAGAGTTTTTTTGTTTTTAATAAGCTATAATTTTGCTTTCTACAGTTTTTTTCATAAAATGCATATTTTTGAGTTATTCGCGAATAATCCATTAAAAACGTCGATTTTTTCGTCGAAAAGCTGTTACTTTCAATCGCGAATAACTCGAAAAAAAATAGTTTAAAAAAAAGAACATTTTTTACTTAGAATTACTTTCTTCATTGATTTCCGTAGTTAAAATGTAATAAATAATTTCCACCCCCATGATGGGGTGGCAACTACCCCAAGATAAACCCCCCTTTTCATGATATAAACTTTGATCTTCTGGCCCCTACCTTCTGTAAAATTTCAGGTAAATCCATGAGGAAAAATTCCGAGCCAAATACTTTATTTCCTGTGGGTAGAACATATCCATAATAAAAGGATTGGGGAGCAATCGAACGTCCGTCCTATACTTTCTAAGGGGTTAATATGAAAGTTTAAAAAATACTCGTTTTACACACAATATTTTTATTCGGGTAGGTTTATATATTGGTACAAATATCGTTGCAATGAATATTGAATTACAGTATGGAAGTACGGTACAACTCATACACATACCTACATTATTTTTTTATCCTATATTAAGTTTAATATTGATCCCTATACAAAAGTCATACACATTTATATTCTAATAGCTATGGTTAACCTTCTGGTTAATAAGCACCAATGTTAAATAAACTAAACACCAGTGAATAAATACATTAAAGAAGATAAGCAACAACTAATAGTTAGGAAGTTTGTAATATGTTTTATATGTTGATCTGTTTTTACTTAATACTGACAGATAATATAACCTGAAACCTAGATCCACATTTCTAATTTGTTTTCATGTGATAAGCCCAGTTGACCAACATTGATGTCCAATATACCATACTGTAACTAAGATTTTTATTTTTGGTTCCTTGCACTAAATGATACGAACTTCCCAATTACAAAATATCATTTTATAATGGAAACAAGTCGGTAGTACTACAATAAAAGAACAATAAGTTGTGGTTTTATTATAAGTGACAAGGTACGATATCTCAGAAAATACTACTCGTAGAACTCCCTAAAAAACCTTTTAAGATAAGTCAGTAAGGAAAATTGCTAGAAATAATTTATAAATTTTTAACCGCACCCGTAAGGGGTATACTGGGTAATGAAATGTCATAAATTTTATTAAAATATTTTTTTCAAAGCTATACGACTACTTATTTTACATCTGAGACCCTGCCACATTTAATAGAACTACACACGGTATAACATAAACAAAAACCTAAAATCGCTAAACGGCCTATATGTACATATTTTAATATTAACGTATAAAGCAGTGACGCATATTTTAGGCCAGTTTTTAACCTTTTACCAAGAGACCAGTAAGTTCTATAGCCTATGAAATTACCTTAATCAATTTTTAAGCTTATACAGTTCTAGTTTTATTTAGTTTACGACATTTATGAAGTAGTTTAGACAAGGTTTGTATTACCAATAACATACTTAAAAACTTTAAATGCAAAATTCCGTTTTTAAAAAGAAACCCACAATGTATAAAAGAATATAATAAAAGTGTATAAACACCTAGAAGAAAATATAAAAAGAAATTTAAAAAAGCAACATTAATGCTACAAATGGGTTTTGATCAATGGAAAATGTAAAAGTTGATTTACTTACAACAGCCTTTAAAGAAGATACTTTCTTTTTTGAGTTTAGTTTTCTTTTTAACACAGTTACAGTTAACAAACACCATTTGAACAATTAACACGCCTCGATGCGATATTAAGTAACTCACTCACTTAAAAAGACTTATATACGTGGCTCACCTACTTAGAAGGCAACAGGAAATCACTACTTACTACGTATATATTTTATTATAACACATAGGACAATATTATAGTAAATTAGAAGGTCTTACATCTATGAAAAATAGGTCTCAAGCGCTCATTATCTTTGCTTACTCTTTGCTATTACTTAACAAAAATATTATAATACCTACTTAAAAAAGTCGTCAAATATTGGAATGTTAACATTTTTTTTATCAAAATTTAATCAAGTTGGTCTTTTATTATTTTTTTTTTCATAATCTATATAAAAAAGAGTAATGGTACCCAACAACCTACTGTAATATAGTATAATTTATATTTTAATTTGTTTTTATTTTTTGTCATTGAGTTTTATTAACTCGTTAGTCTCTTTTAAACTGTCGCACATGTAATGGAATTTACTTTTGCAGAGTATTAATATCGCTTAAGTATGCCATTGGTTTTATAATTATATTAAATCAGTCTTTCGCGTATATACAACATAATATTTAGATATAAAATAACTTTATAATTTTGACATTTTAAAATATTGGGGTCAAAGGTTGTTAGTTTCCAGGAGAGTTACAATTTCTTTATGCTTTAGTACGGCACGATCATATTACAAAAATGTAGTATGTTATTTGACTTTTACAAAATAAAAAAAAAATGTTATTTGCTCAAAAACTTTTGGATATCTCGTATGAACGAGGCATTTACAACTGCTATTGTCGGTAAAGGCTTTCTCCCACTACGGTTGCAATATCTAGGATAGTCGATAATAAATGGGTTATAGAGTAACTATAAATTCTAAAGATGGAAATATTGGGATCTTGCTAAATTTTGCTTATTTAATGTTGCTTTTTATTAAGATAAATACTCTAAAAAATAATTAAATTTATTAGTTTTCTTAAATTAAAATTTTTTTAGGTAGCACCCTAAAGTATAGAGATATAAGATTTTTGGAAACGGGCCTTCACGCCTTTAAAGTTTTTTCCTTTTTGGGAGTCAGATATGTGGACAAAGCATATTTTGTTGTAGTAAACAAATTCTCATTATTGGTGTTCAAAATCTTTACATCTCAGGTTGATATATATATTAAAAACTGTATAATTTAGGAGAATTTACGAGAAAAATTCAAGCTGAACACCCTCTATATATTAAAAACGAATACAATTTCAAAAATAATTATGGCCTAATATTTTTATATTTTTACTTAAAAATATTTTTAAATATTATAGTTACTCCAAAAGGTAATTACGAGGCGTCAACTTGGCAATAAAGCACAATACTATAAAAACCGAATATACATTGAAGAAAAAATATATTATATTAAATTATGGTCCGCCTTCTTTCAATTCGGGACTAACATATATTTCACGTTTATAGAGAAATGCACCATTTCCCAATAAAAAGACTCCAACGTACTTATAATAAATATTTTTTTTAAAAATTGTATTAAAAACTTCAGGACATAGGCACCACTAGGAAAAAGCAGTGATATGACCGAAATCTAAGGATAATTTTAACACCTATAAGTGTGAAACAGCTTTAAATATTCACAACTTTGACAAAATATATTTTTTGAATAAGGATAATTGGCACACCCTATTCAATTATTGCAAAAATATCTATAAACCTTTAACTTCAAAGTATCCAGTTAAAAAACACGAACCTAGAAAACAGTCCTAAAAACAAGTTCACATAATAGTCCACAAAATTTGTGTACATATTACAATACATAAAGAAAAAGATATTAGGTTCACTAAAAATGAACATTTTCTTTCACTTTCATACTTTTTGTCTTTTCTGATTTTTATTTTTATTTTGGGTTATGCATCTTAAAAAGATTTTTATAGATTAAAAGATTTCTAGGAATATTTAGAGTCATCACACTTTCAAAGAAAATATATAGCCGAAAATACCTATATTTAAAAAACCCAAAGTTCAGTCAATAGTTAGAGTGGTTAAGGAGTTTATTCTATAGAATATAAGAGTTAGTACATTTTGGAAGTAATAACTGAACAGCTTCCTTAGACTTAGCTCTTATAATAACCCTATACTATATTTAATTACAAACGTTGATTTTTGAGCATTTTCTAGGGTTTTACAAAGTTGTTTTTTTTAAAGTTTAAAATTTGCAATCATGTACAGTTTTATTTCTATTATTTAAAAAGCATTAAAAAACTAAAATAATACTATATCGTATAAAGAATTATTCAAAAGATCTATTTGATTTTGTACATAATACATTGTTTTTTTTTTTTGAAAAAAGAAAACTCACCAAGGAGTAGTACAGAAACTATTATTTTACACTTTTCTTGCTTTAAAAAGTTAAAAAAAGATAATAGTTAAATTGTATTTAGACAAAATGCTTATAGTAAAAAGTACGTAGTTATTTAGAATATTGCCAAAAAAAATAAATTGGGGAAAATAAAGTCAGTATTACGACGAACAATTAACTGTTAACTGGACTATTATATACAGATAATAAAGTCATAAGCTATTGAACTAAGTCAAAATATTTTTAGTAAAACATACGTCGTTATTGAGAATATTGTGCTAAAAAACAAATGAGAGAAAATAAAGTCATGGTTAAATATATTATGATGAACGATTTTAAAGTAAAAAGTACAGTAATTTGTACTATAGCGCTAAAAAGAAAAATTTTAAAAACAGATTCATGGCTCAATATGGTAAGTCAATATATCTTCAGTAAAAATACATCGTCATAAAGAATATTGTCCAAAAAATAAATTAGGGAAAATAAAAGCATGGTTAAAATATATTATGACGAATGGTTTGCAGTAAAAGTACGTCGTAATTTAAACTATTATGCTACAACAAACTCTGTGTTAAAAATACTGTGTCGAATTATTTTTAGTAAAAATATTTCGTTAATAAGAATATTGTTCTTATAAATAAAAGGGAGAAAATAATGTTATGATTAAATATATAATGACGAGCAGATTTACAGTAAAAAGTGTGTCGTAATTTAGACAACTGTGCTAAAAAAGTAATTTAAAATAATATATCCTATTTTAAATAAAAATATGTCGTCCTTTAGAATATTGTCCCAAAAATAAATAAAGTCATGGTTAAATGTAATATGACGATCGATTTACAGTAAACAGTACGTCGTGATTAGAGAAGTGAATTAAAAAAAGTAAAGGAAAGAAAATTAAGTCATGGTTAAATATAGTAAGTCTAATTGTTTTTAGTAGAAATATGTCTTTATTTAGAATTTTGTTTTAAAAAATAAATTAGAAAAAATAAGTTCATAGTTAAATATATTATGACGAACGATATATAGTAAAAGGTATGTCGTAATTTAGATTATTGTCGTAAAAAGTAAAGAAAATAAAACAAAGTGATAGTTAAGTATAGTAAGTCAAATTATTTTCAGTAAAAATATGTTGTCATTTGAAATGTTGACCTAAAAAAAATAAAAAAAAATAAAGTCATGGTTAAATGTATTATAAAACGATTTAAGTAAAAGTCGTAATTAAGACAATTGTTAAAAATTTAGGTAAAGAAAACAAAGGTATAGTTAAATGTAGTAAGTCAAATTATTTTCAGTAAAATTACGTCATTATCTGAATATTGTGTCAAAAAATAAATAGGTAGGGGAAAATAAAGTCAGGGTTAAATATATTATGGCAAACTATTTACAGTATAAGCCGTAATTTGAAATAATATTTAAAATTAAATTGGGAAGATAAAACATTTAAATATATTATAAAACATTTGGAAAAAAAACCCCCAATTTAAAATATTTTAAAAAATTAAATTCGGTATAATAAATTGATAAAATATTTATGTGAAACTATTTATAGTAAAAATAAGTCTTAATTCAAAATATTTTCCCAAATATAAATGTTTTTATTACATTTATATAAAGCACAAAAATCCAAAATTATGACCATTCAATCCAAACATTCTTATGGTGGAATATTTGGTTAGGTAAATATTTGCGTGTAGATAAAGGTTATTTAATATGATTTCTTTTGAAACCATTTTTAAGTATGTTTATATTTATATTTAAAGTATCTGTACTTTTTTTAATATTATTTTTTTTTTTAAAAATACTTTTTATTTTTTTTTTTAAGTGTAAATAATAAAGGGTACATTATACTGATTGCAAATTTTGGATAAAATTTTTAATTAAACTATAAATATAAGCTTTTGCAACAACATTAAATTTACTATCAGAAATTCTGTCTATATACAGTGTGAGGATTTTTAAAGTGTTTCGATATCTCTAAAATGTGTTGCACGATTTTAACAAAAGTTGGTTTTGGGTAACAAGTAGCAAGGGGGACATACTCTGACGTAGTTTAAATTTTTTCCCTCCAGTTTTTGGGGGGGGGGTAACTTAGAATTTTAATGAAAGGGTAGTTTTTTCTATGAAATTTTAATCAACATAAAAAACTACATAAGTGTACAAAAAATTACTTCATTTGTTTACGGGTTGATACTTATCAATAATCAACTTTTTATTTTAAAATTTTAGTTTATTCTTCGTCAAAAATTATGGTAAGAGAAAATTTTCTTTGGTAGTTACTTAGGTAACGACCTACTCTTCAAGTAGTGACATTTTTCAAAAATTCTCTTCTTCTTCAGATCTCTTCAGATATGGAGCAAAACACAATTGAGATCAATATGTCATTAATTTTGGGTGAATGTAGGAAGAATTACCGAAGCGCACAATTGTGGGGTCAGGTTTCGTTTCCTTAGTCCCCATGGCATTTAAGAGGCTGGAAGACCGAGCTCGCAAATTTAAACCTTCGTGCCAAAAAAATTTCGACGAACTAAAAAACCGGAAGACATGGCCGTTGGAATTTTGGGGATTAATTTAAATCCCCAGTTGGTTCCCCAAATTTTAAAATTCGGGGGAAGTGTCAAAAAAAAGTACTAACTATTTTACATTCCTAAAAATTTTAACCCTTTTTACGTTAGTTTTTTACCAAGAACTTTTGGGATTTTTTTAAAAACGAGTAACATTTTTTTTCCTGGTTAAGGATGAAGATTCAAGAAAAAAATGCTTTTTAACACAAGTGATTTTTTTTTATGAGGCTACGTTTACTAATTTGGGGGCATTTATTTTTTCCCCTAGGATATTTTTTTATTTGGTATTGCAATTCGCATTAATTTTTTTTCTTTTTTAAGGTCAATAGATTCTATCACTATTGGGCCCCCTGAAAATCCCCCCAATTGGGGTTTGGATGGTGCCAAAAAAAGCACCGGTCAAAGAATTGGTGTGGTATTGTTTTAGACAAAAAAATTGGCCCACATTTTTTTTTTGGCCCACTTTTAAAGGGGGAAAAAATTTTTAAAAATAACTTTTTTAAAAACAATTTTGCAACTTTTAAAAAAAAAGGAATTAGGCAAAAAAAAGTGTGGTTTCAGCAAGATGGTGCTCCACCACACTTTGCGCGGGGAAATACGAGATTCTCTGAATTTCATATTTGGGGGTAGGTGGATTGGGGATGGTTTTAAGGCCTGTAGATTCTGATCTGACTTTAGATTTCTTTCTATGGGGATTTATAAAAAAAAAATTTTTGGGGGGCCCCAAACCCACCCCAAAAAAATAAAAAAAGTATTCAAAAATTTTTCATTAGTAACTGCCGACATGTTAAATCGTGTGCGCAACTCCTGTCAAAAAGAATTTTAAAAAGTTTAGAAGTAAAAAGGGGGCCACTTTCAACACCTTTAAACATCCCCGCTTTAAATTTTTTAAAATTGTTTTTAATTTTTGTTTCGTTTATTTTTTCCCTTTTAAAATTGTTCCCGGAAACCCCTAAACAAATGAAGTAATTTTTTTACACTTATGTAGTTTTTTTTTTTTTTTTTTGCTGATTAAAATTTCATAAAAAAATACCCCTTTCCTTTTTAAAATTTTGGTTACCCCCCCCCCTAAAAAAAATGGGGGGGTAAAATTTAAGTACTACGTCAGAGTATGTCCCCCTTTTTTTCTTTTACCCCCAACTTTTTTTAAAATCGTGCAACACTTTTTTGAGATATCGCATTGTAACACTTTAAAATCCTCCCCTGTATAAACAAATGACATTAGAATTAATTGATTTTTTTAACCCCCCGTAAATTTTATGTAAATTATTTTTATCAATAAATAAACAGTTTATTACAACGTGTTGAATTTTAACCTATAAGAAGTTTTTAAATTTTTTCAAGGTTTAAGGTTTACTGAAAGGGAATTAAACTTTTTAAAACCAAATTAGTTTATATTTAGTTTACAAAATTTTAATTTTATAAAACAAACATTTTTTAAGGTTTTTTTTCTTGAATTTTTTTTGTTATATTTATTGCGTACTAGATATTTTTTTAAAAATAAAAAAAATTAAAACATTTTTTTTTATTTTTTTACTCAACCTAGAACATTATTTTTCATTTAAATATAGGTTATTATTTCCAATGGTAAAAAGTATAACTTTAGCTGGCGCAGTTTAAATCACACAGACACAAATACAAACTTTTTCACGAATATATTTTGGTTAGTTTGATTACTCAAATTTTTTGAAAAATGGAGATAAATAACTAATAAAAAAAACCTATAAATGCGTACAAGATTTAAACTTAAAAAAATACATTAATAAAAATAAAATTTAAACCCGTTAAACAGTTAGTTCTTTTTACAGGTTTGTACCGGATTCATCAATAGATCAACTGTTTTTGTTTAAATAATACATATTTGTTTTTACTTATCACCAGATATTTTTAAAAAAAAGCCCAAAAAATTTTAAAGTTATTATTATATCAAAGATCTTTTGAAAAAAATTTAAACATGGCCATTATTCCCCAAATTGTTTTAGAATAGAACATTATCATTGTTCAGCCTAATTTTTTTTTCCAAATAAATTTTTATACTTTTAAGAATATTTTTAATATTTTAACATTTTAAAATTGAATTTTTCAAAAGTTATATCAATTAAATGAGTGCGTCAAGTATTCCGTCAAACTTTTTTTTTGTTTTTTGGAATACTTTTTAAACTGGGTACACGATGTCTCAAAATCACTGAAACATTTCTAAAATTTACCCCAAATTTTCTTTATAATATTGTCTACAAAGCGATGAGGCGTCAAATATATTTCCCCCTTTTTTTAAAAAGTAATATTTTTTTTGACAATGC
>JAHBCN010004516.1:62940-121605 GCA_019359885.1 Listronotus oregonensis
GACTACGGTACTAGTTCTGTGCAGGACCTCTTTGAGCTTGCCACTAGAGGTTCATGGATTTTGCAACGAAGTCTTTTGGGTCGCTGATCACGAAAAAATGGTTTTAGAGGCCAGAAAGGGTCCAAATTTTTAAATTTACAGTTTTTTTGTAATTTTCCCCTACCAATCATTATTTTATGGAAAAATAGTTCAAACAAAAGTTGTGAAGAATTTAATAACGAACATTTTCCATTTTTTTTCTGTGACTTTTCCGTATGTCGAGTCATCGACTGGAAGATGTTCATTCGCGGCCACTTTTCAACCTTTTTTGCTGTTTTATCGATTATATCGCGATTTCCGCCTATTTCGAAAAAAGAACTTCTAAAAAAAAAGTTGTACATAATTTAGTTGGCAGTTTTTGACGTATTTTTCCCACGTATGAACCCTTCACAGTACAAGTAATCATTCAAAGCACGACAATCTGACAATGGAAAAAAAATCATGGCCGATTTTGTGCCCCCCAGGTTGCTGCGCCCTTGGCGGGCGCCCATTTCGCCACCGTCTAAATACGGCTCTGAGTCCAATATAAGCCGATTTAATTGCGAGTTATTTTATTTCTTTAATTATGACCCCATTTTACATTTCTATATAAATATTAACAAAAAAATATATATGGTGTGATCATTAGGGACCGGACATCGATAAAAAACCATTACAATTTCGAGCTTAAAATGATATAGAATATACCAAATAAAAATGCAATAAATAACTCTATTTAACTGGTATTTATGATTTTTATTTTGATATTTTTATTCGGTGTGATTTCTTGTAGAATAATACAAAAGCCTTGGCGATAGTAAAAAATTTAGAGGAGTTTTTGCAACAACAAAAGATTTAAACTATTATATTTTATAATGCGTTTATATAAATTATATGAAATAAATTAAAATTAAAATAGACTTTTTGTAATTATAAATTTACAAATATTTGATTGCACCTATATTAGGGTTCATATTTATGCAATTAACCCCACAAAAATAGTTTTGTTGGTGGAAATGCAACTCTCCAAGTGCAGTACGAAAACTCTCCGGGCCTATTTGTTGTGAACTCGTAAAAACCAGTTCCGTTACATAGGGTAAATCGAGGGGTAAATTATATTATATTTGTGCCAAAATAATTTGTTATTTTAAACAGGTGTAAGTCGCTTACAAGCAAATAAATAATGAGTACAAGTAAAAAAAATGAAGTTGGAGTAGCTCCTACCATATTCTACTTTTTTATTTGAAAGTGAAAGAGGTGTTTTTTATCTTTGGACAGTCCACGAAGGCTGTGGCCCAAGCACTAACGTATCGGGGGTGCCTTAAGTGTGGTGAGAGGGAGTTTGTTCACACGGAACTTAAATATTTGGAGACTGGAAGAAGAAGGGAAACCTTTTGCGGGTAGCAGTTTCCATAGTCTGGACACTTTAGCGATGAAAGGAACTACGAAAGCAGAAAGTTCAGGGCCTCTCTAGTTAAACTGTAAAAGGATGCACTAAAGTTGCACCAAGTGTTGCTTCGTCGGGAGCTGCTTGAGGAGGTATTATACTGGAACTCCTCTAAGCAGAAGCCGTGAAAATATCTAAAGAAAAGCGACAGATCCCCTACAGGTCGTCGGTGGGCAAGAGGACGAAGCTTTTCTGTGAGCGTGGGATTATTTATAAGACGAACAGCTCTTTCCTGAATGAGTTGTAGGAGACGCCATTCCACCGACATAAGAACAATATTCTAAAGAAGGTCTAATTTGGGATACATAAAGGGTATACAGATTGGAAAAAAATACTTTCTGGCTCGAAAGAGGAATCAAAGCTTTTTTAAAGCTGCTGAGGCTATGGATGTAATGTGTTTGTGCCAGTTAAGGTTATTTTTAAAAGTAACACCGACAAGATTAAACGACTCTTTGTTCTGCAAAACTTTATCGCTCATATGTAACGGATGAGCATTGATAGACTATTTTCGCGACAGCGAACCTGCCTGTGTTTTGGAAGTATTAAACTGAACAAGATTTTTGGCGCCCCAATCCAAAATAGGTTTAAGGTTTTGTAAGAGAGACATCTGCATTGACCTACGCTTGGTTTTCAAATCAGGCTTATTGACTGGCTTAAAAAAATGGTGCAGTTGAAGTTTGGTGCAGAATTTATAATTCTTAATTTATTTGTACAAAACCATATCAAATTGAGCGACATGTTAAAGGTTTACAACATTTAGAAAATATGCAAAGTTTTCCGGGGGCATCCAAATCTACAGAACGAGAACATTATATATCAAACGCAAACATCTGCATGGATATGTGTAGAGCTTTTATTGCAGCTGATATTCTTCTTCATAAAATAAATTATTGGTCCACGAGGACATTTTTGGAAAAAATAGTTCCACAGAAAAGTACCAGACGAATCAACTCTGCATGAAACTATATTGATAAGTTCCATTTTAAAAACTATGGACAAAATAAGACACAATCTGAAAGGAAAAAAGTTATGGTGTAGTGTCGATGAAACCACTGATATCAAGGAGAGATATGTTACTAATATTATAGTTGCACCTTTAAGTTATCAGTTATCACGAACCTGAAAACTCATATTTAATTAACAGTAAAATTCTTTTTAAAACCAATAGTGAGACAATAACAAAATCTGTAGTAGAAAGTATTACTTTACTACTGTCAGTCACTAGTATTCAGAAAAGTAGCGTTTTGTTTCTTTCGGATAGTGCTGCATATATGTTGAAAGCAAGAAGACAGTTAAAAGAACATTTTTCCAAATTGCTTCATTTGACATGTTTAGCTCATGCCCTACATAGAATATGTGAAATGGTCCGTAACTTTTATCCACTTATTGATACTTTAGTTATCGAGGTAAAAAAGTTTTTCCTAAGTCACCTGCGCGTATTACGAAATTTAAAGAGATGTGTCCTAATGTCGCATTACCGCCACAACCTGCTATTACAAGGGGAAATATGGCTATGAGCAGTTAACATATTACCATATAAATTATAATGTGGTAAAAAATGTTATCGACAGTTTACAAGATGATGCTTTAAGTGTGAAAAAAAGTAATATATTTTTATTTTATATTATTTATAACTTATAAATGCACCAAATGTTAAATCTGATTTAAAATTTATTTTTGAAAATTTTGGATACCTTCCGAATATGATTGAACAGTTGTAAAAACAAAATGTCCCCCTAGTGCCTTCATTTCATGTATTTCAAATCACTATAAACGAGCTTAAATCTGTTTCTAATGAAATTGGTGACAAAATAAAATTATACGTACAAAAAATCTTGGAAAGAAACCCAGGAATTTTAGAAATAAAACATATTTATGAGGCACTACAAAATAAAAAAACTGACTTGTAAAATTATTCTCGATTTACTCCGGTTACAAGCTGTGATGTCGAGAGGAGCTTTGTTAGACTTAGACATATTTTAAATTATAAAAGAACCAATTTTACCGAAACCAACTTTGAAAAGACGTTAGTTATATCATGTAATGTAAATAAATTGTAAAACCCTCCTGTTATGTTTTTATTTCACATTTTTTAAAATTTATTTATATTTAATATCTCCTTTATACGCACGCCAATGAATTTACCAGACATAAAAAATGTATAGGGAACAAGCTCGTTCCGAAATCCGGGCCCTAGTGATCTTTATTTGAAACTAAAATATTTTTTTAATGAAAAAATACAAAGAAACAATAACTTAAATAAGTAAGAATAAAAAAAACATAAAACAAATATTATCTAACGGCTATATAACAGTGAGCCACAGGCCATTCTGTCAAAAATTTAGAATAGGAAATAGAAAATTAAATCGTTATTTTAGCACGCGTATTGTGTGGACAGGGTTATTCATTTTGAAGTAAACAGGGCTTTATCTTTGAACTTTCCTGTATTTAAAAAAAAAACGAATATAGCCATTTTGTGTATTTTTTTCCGTAGAATTCAATATTCTAATCAAAAAAACATTTGAAACAAAAACAAAAGAGTTATAGCACGAGTGACGTATTTTTTAAATGGAATACCCCATATATTTTTATATCAATAGATAGAGATTTTCACTAGGAATTCGGTTAAATAGGGGTTGCTGGGTTTATTTTCTACGGTTTTGCTGCAATTGTCTAAAACCTGCATGATACTATAAGGATAGTTTCACCTGAAAAAACCTGGTGCCACAGGTCACAGGTGCTTATTTGCCAAAGTCAAGAATTTTAAAAATATGTTTATTACTTTCTGGAGTAGTTTTATAATGAGGTTTTTATCAGAAAAACAGATTCAAATTATAATCCCTAAATGTGAAGAAAACGCCAGGGAAACACAACGAAGATATGTTGCAAAATATAAATATAACGATTTTAAAACTGAAGGTCTTATTCAAAGAAACAAAATCGTTACATATTAGAAAAAGGACTACAATGAGAAATAGAAACCGGGAGCGAGCTATTCTAAATTATTTTACTTTGTATTCCATGAAGACAATTACTGACGCAGTTAAAGACTTGAGGTGCAAGAAGAAGAATAACCTAGAGGGTTCAGAGAACACTGAAATATTTTAAGTAGCTTCCATATCACGTTCTTCCAGTGCAGCATTTAACACATGAACAAAAGGAACTTCGCTTTCAATTTGTTTCCCAAATTTTAATCCATGAAAAAAATTACGATCCTACCCTGTTTCGATTTTTTGGACGAATGAAGCTACGTTCACTACATCGGGAATGTTTAACCGACGCAATACGCACAGCTGGGCAAGACAAAATCCCAGAAATTTCAAGAGATTAAATACCAAGGGAGGTCTTCTCTTCATGTCTGGTGTGGTGTGCTTAACAATAGAATTGTCGGGCCAATATTCTATGAGGGATCCTTAACTGATGATAAACGATATTGCCACTCGAAACGTATCGCAAGATAATTTGGCAACAAGACGGAGCGCCGTCCCATGCTGTTCGTCAAGTTGTGCAGTATCTCAATCGCCGATACAATCAGTGGATTGGACGTTATGGCACTATTAGATGGCCACCTAATAGTCCAGATATTACAATTTCGGGTAAAATTTTACTTTACGGACACCACGCCGATTTTCATGAATTTTTGTATATGGGGGTTTTTTGGGGCGCTGATCACGAATCTAAAATTAGTTTTCTCCGGCAACCTCTGGTTTTTGAGTTATAAGGCCTCCAAGTAAAGTAAAATTTTACCCAATTTCGGACACTTTTCTATGGGGTCACTTGAAGAATGTCGTTTACCAAAATGGAAACACAAACACGGAAGAAATAAGAGAAAAAATTGTAAATGAAATTAATCGTCTTAATCAAGAACCTCAAATAATATCGGCGAGCTTAGAAAGGCTAAGGAGGGGTTGTAGATCATATTTCGAAAGTAACGGGGGTCATATAGAGCATTTAAATTATTATTAATGTTATAATTTTTTCCGTTCATTGTAATTTTGCTGCTTGATTTAGAAATAGATATATCATTTCATTTTTAGCATATAATATAATTTGAAGCCGTTCTTCTGATGAAAACCTCATTATAAAACTGCTCCAAAAAGTAATAAAGGTATTTTTAAAATTCTTGACTTTGACAAATAAGCACCTGTGACCTGTGGCAGCCAGGTTTTTTCAGGTGAAACTATCCTTATAGTATCATGCAGTTTTTAGACAATTGCAGCAGAACCGCAGGAAATGAACCCAGCAACCCCTATATCACCGAATTCCTCGTGAAATCTCTATCTATTGATATAAAAATATACGGGGTATTCCATTTAGAAAATACGTCACTCGTGCTGTTATTCTTTTGTTTTTGTTTCAAATGTTTTTCTGTTTAGATTATTGAATTCTACAGAAAAAAATACACGAAATGGCTATATTTGTTTTTTAAAAAAGTACAGGGAAGTTCAAAAATAAAGACCTGTTTACTTTAAAACGGTTAAACATGTACATTCATCAATAAATATTATTATAATGCAGGATCAATTTCTAATTTTTTTTTTGTTTTAGGATGATTTTGGTCAAGGCCAAAATTTCAACCAGCAACCTGCTGAAGTTGCCGATGAAGAATGGTAACAATGTATAATCTTGTTTGTTACGTTTTCTTGCTCTGTTTTTAAAGAAAGCGGAATTTCTAACTTGTTTATAAAATTAAAATGTTGCTGCGGAATTTTTAGATATAATCCTCCTTAAATTTGTTATTTTTGATACTATTTTTTTTTTGTATTGGATTTTTGAATAACTGTTAAAAATTAGTTTATGCAGATCATTTTGAAAGTGTTTAGTTTTAATAGTTTGACGTTAAGTTTTGTTTATTTTATATAAAAATCTTAGCTCTTTACCATCCATATAACCATCCTGTGATACTCGCTTTAAGTGGGCGGGCTAATAGTTTAGTGTTATATGGTTTTAACGTTGTTATTAAACTTATGGAAATTAAGAAATACAAAGAAAATATTTGTGTTAAGAATTGTACTTTGTTTATATCATATTACATAGAAATAAAAAATGAAAATGTATTAGTACCAAATGCTTCTGTGAAGTATATGTTGAGAGAAAAAAGATAAAATAGGACACCTTTTGTTTTTAGATCAGAAACACTGTTTTATATCATTAAAAATGATACATTTTTTCACATTTCTATGTGTTACGTAATCTCTAAAAATTTTTGTACGTATTAAAAAAATTATAAGACTGAAAACTTGATGTTTTAATAAAAAAGTTTTTAGTCATTGTTTGTCTTTTTTTCTATTTATTGCATGGATTTTTCTTATCGGCGTTGTAAAATCCTAATCTCTAATCCCACCTAGGTCCACTAGCACACCCTTGACTAATGGTGTTAGTTAACAAAATAAACAGCGTGCTTCAGAGCACATGTCATCGCTTAATGGGAGATTCCTTGGTCAAAAAAAGACAAAAATGTTTTATAGGTCAAAAACGGGCTTATTTTTAAAATTCAGCGTGTGAAGAAAATTTTTTATATCGGGATTTTAGAGTTAAATAAAACTTGGTACAGTTAGAACATTTCTGAAATACACTTTCTTATAATGAACTTTTGTGATGGTTATGGACCAGTGGCGTAGCTTTGAGAAATGTTATTTTTTACCATTATTTTGTTCTAACTTTTTTGGTATTAATATTTTATTATAATTGATTGTGTGCGGCACGTTACATCCAAATGTCATCTCATCGTTCTTGGATCAACAACAATAATGCCTTAATGCCGTAACCCTCATTCAAGCAAGCAACAATGATCATAACATTTAGTTAGCGTTTTCTTTTGTGTTTTGTGGTTAGCGGAGTGATTCTTATTGTAATATATTCGCGAGCTTTTTCTTGGATGTTTTTTATTGCCCGGTTAATGTTTTACTTGGATTTTTCTTTAAAAGTGGGTTTATTTCTTTGAGGTAAGGTTTTTATTGTCTTATTGTGCCGTGACTTATTTAAAACATCAATATCTATTGTATGATGCTTCATAACTAAACAAAAAGTCATTTTGATACAATTTTAAAGCATTTTTACCACAATGATTTAATGGTGTTTGACATGTTTGACGCAAAACACGAAAAAAAAAGGTTTGTTGTTGATCCACGAACCTCTGGTGGAGTCACGCGCACATGCTCCATTTGGTGGTAATATGTATTTTCTACTTATGCACTATTGCACCGCTTTCTATTTAATCTAGGATTATATCAAACCCGTAGCCAGGCATAATTTATGGGAGGGGGTTAGCCTTTTGCACTGAATGGTTTCAGACACTTAAAATTAAATTGGTAAGATAGTTTACTCAATGTTTTGTTTCCCCCTCAAGACCTAACATTACCAAAATTATTCACTATACTAGTAGTTCTATGTATTTATAGTTTTTCCCTGTGTGAAAATTTCGGGAGTGGGGTTAGGACCCTCTGACCCCCTCACTGGCTATGGTCTTGGATTAGATAATGCGAGATTAAATTTTAATACCGGGTCATACGAATTTGGTTTGCCTCAGAATCAGATTATAAAATCATTGCACAATATGGCAACATTGTTTTTTAAGGAATTTTTATTTTATAATGGTTTCTTCCCGGTTTGTTTTTTTTTTTTGAGGACAAGGATTGTTCTCATGCTCCTTATTTCCTGTTTTTTTTTAATAAAATGTATGCTAATCTTAAAGAAACTGTAAACTGCAAAGGGATGCAAATTTTGCCCATTCCCTTAATGAAGAACTTCTCATATTAGTATGAAATACAAGGACGGCATACAGTTAATGTTCTAACGGTACCAGGTTTCAATCGAGTTGAAAAATTCGATTGGAAAATAAAAGGAAAATACCAACTCCGAAAATGTTTCTTTCACCCCCTGTATCTTAAAATGGGTCCTGTGTTGGATCTATGTTTTTATAATAAATTTGTATTATTTTCCGTCAAGTAATCTCCTATCACCCTGTACATATCAAATGAAAAATGTAATGAACAATAATAAAAAACTTGATGCAGCAGGTAACCAGGAACTCTGCAGTATTTTCACTAAAGATAGATGTGCAATCTTCTTTGGCAGTGGTGTTCAGCCAATACATTAATGGAAAGAATGCATAAACTGGCCAAGTTTTTAACTTTGTGTCACAGGATAAATGGGCCATAATTTTTTGAATTTAAAAACAGTAATTTGGGGTTATTGGTCTGCATGGTCTGAAACGACAGTTTACCAATAGGTTTTTTGGCGAAGTAACCGTTTACTACCGTGTATATCCTCTCGCTGTTCTTTACCACAGATTAAAAAGCAATAGACAGATAAACGAAAAAACGGTATCTTCGCGAAAAGTAGCTACTCAAATCGGTATTATACAAGGTCACTTACAACGAAATTTAAAAAAATTGCTTTTAATAAAGTACCTTTAAGTTAAAAGTAAGAGCGAAAATTTATTAAGATACAATTACCTATTCAAAATTAAAGTTTATTTCATAATTTGGAGTTTTTACTAAAATTTTGCTCCAACATACAAATTAACGGTAGGTACTTTATTTGCGGCAGTTTTTTCCTATTTCGTTGTAACCGACCCTCTATTAAAACCATTTCAGTAAAATCTACTAAAACTAATTAGGACTAACTCTTTCTTTATTTAGTGAGTAAAATTTGGTGAACTGTCCAGATATTGCAAACTTCAAAAAAAATTATAATAAATGCAAAAAAAATGTAATTTAACACGTTAAAAACAGTGTTTTGAGGTTATGGTTAACTCTGATTAGTATTACATAATATAAATATCTGCATTTGTCTTTAAGTTAGAGGCATCTGAAATATTTGCATAAGAAAATTCTTGAATAAAAAAAATTTAACTGGCTAGGTTTAAAAAAAAACAACTTTTTTTGTACATTTCAAAATGAAATTTTTTCTTTATCAAATTGTTCCCCTTGAGGCCAATAGCATTTGGTATATATGTGTGTGGGTCGCATGTCCTACTTTTTAGATAAAAAGTTTGAAAATCCTAGCTAGGCCAATGTGTACCTACTGGGTCCAAACTATCAGTCAGAGCTGTCAAAGTACTCTTAAATAGTACTTCAAGTACAAGTACCAAGTATTCATTAAAATGTACTTGCATTTTCAAGTAAATTGAAAAAGTACTTGAAGTACCACCCAAGTATTTTACTTGAAGTAAATCCAAGTACTTGAAGTAAATCAAAGTACTTGAAGTAAGACAAAGTACTTGGAGTACACCAAAGTAGTAAACCAAAGTACTTGAAGTACATAAAAGTACTTTAAGTAATTAAAAGTACTTCAAGTAAAACAAATTATACTTGAGTAGTATTTTTCGTAAGGAAGTTAGATGGTTTATTCCTCAAAACTGGGTTTTCCAACAACTCCTAAAAGCTTTAAGAACTGAATCCTACGTCATTGGAAAGTAGGCCAGTCGGTAAAAACTATAGTTAGGTAAACAAGTAGGATTGCTAAGTGTCCCGTTTTAAGTCGGGATCCTATGCATCCTATGTCCGAAATAATGTAAAATTTCTTATGTAAATTTATGGCAACAGGCCTACAACGCCGTACTCGGGGGAGCGCTTGGGCCTTAAACTATTATAGAAAATATTGGTTTTTCCCAAAAGGGGTTTTTACCCTGTGGTTGCCAACGGGTTGGCGTTTGCACCCACTGGCATCCGATACATCTGTCAAAAGCGAGTGTTTTCATATGGGTGCCTACAGCAGGTTGTTACCCAAAACCTATTCTTGGGATACCTTCTACTATTAGGTATCTTTCTTTTTTATTTTCACTAGACCAGAGCACTTATAATTTTCACGTTGACACAAGACCGATTGAAAGAACAAAAAGTCTAATTCTCAGTAATATAGTTACACTTGTCTTGCTGTTGGATCCAATTCAAATGAGCACTGTAATGCAATACAATAGAAACAGCAGCAGTCGCGCGCATTTCTTGTTTTAACTTGTTTGTACGATTATCTAAGGCGTGTAAATTCGAGTACTTGGTTAATTTTTTACTTCAAGTACTTTTTATTTACTTGAAGTATTGTTTTTACTTCAAGTACTTTTTATTTACTTAAAGTACTTTTTTTTACTTGAAGTACTTTTTTTTACTTCAAGTAGGTACATCATAATACTTCAAGTACTTAAATAAATACTTCAAGTAATTTACTTGGTCAAATCAAGTAAAAATCCAAGTATCTTCATAAAAACTAGTCAAGTACAAGTACCTCCTAATAAAAAGTACTTGAAGTACAAAAAAGTACTTCAAGTAAAATTTTACTTCAAGTACTTCAAGTTTTGACAGCTCTGCTATCAGTCTACATGTAAGTTACTTGGCAACGTTCTTATAGTCTTCAGCTTACAAAGTTATAGTAACATGGCACTCACCATTGAAAAAATAGCTGGGTGAAGAGTTTTTACTTTTTATTTCATAAAAATACATAGATACACGCCGTCACACTGAAAACAATTGGTAACCATAGAAGACTCTGGCTCTGCTCCAGATCTGTATGTGTTGCCAACTTTAATTCATGACACACCCTGATTTTTCTACAAAATTTTTAGGGATTGTTACTGTGCCAAATTAAAAGGGTACCCTAATGACAGTTCTTTTCAAAGGAGAACAGACTTTTTTGATTGATTAGCTTATTGCTGTGTTCTTTCTTCAACCCTCAAATTTTCTTGGTTTTGACAGACTTATTTTTCCTTAGTATGTGTATGTAACATAATAAGGTAACAATGGGACGAGATCGACTTCGCCCCTTTTAAGTTTTATCTACAATATTAATTTTACTACTGCAATAACTACAGTAGTAAATAAATGTTAATAAAATAAAAGTTATAATATAAAACCATTTATTTGCCTTTTGAAGATTAATAATAGTTAATACATAAATGATAAATTAATTATAAAACTAGGCAGATACTTTTTGTTGTTCTTTCTTAGTGGCTTCCAGAGCCGCTTCAGATTTTTCAAATTCTGATATAAGTGCTTCAACTTCTTTAGCTGTAAGAATGTGTATTACAGTCTTGTTGTTTACTCTAGTTAAGGTTGCCATTTCAACTGAAATAAGATTTAACATTGTTTTTAAAAAATTATGAGTTTAATGGTTAGTATTTGTAATAAAAAATAATTAAAGAATAAAACTGTATTGTATGTATAGTTTTAAAAATTATTTTAATATTATATTTATTAATTAAAATTGACTTGGTACACTGCCATTTTATCAGGCATATCCACAGCGTGCTATGACAAGAAATATTTATTTACCTTTTTCTGATGTAAGTTTCGTCATATCCAAAGTCTTGCTTAAAACTTTGACTGCCAAACTTTTTGCATCCTGTAAGCTCATTTCGCCCTCCTTATATTCCTGTTTTAAACTGGAAATGGCAGCCTAAAAGATATTTAATCATATATTAAAATCATAATAAATAATTATTTCACAACATAAAAGTGTCTTAGATATACATTTACATATCTGTTTCTAACATTAATACTTTTTATCTTAATAATACTTATATTTTTCAATACAGTAAAAACATTTTATTTTAATTACTTACCGAACTATTGTTTCCAATACAAGTTGCTTTCCAGCCACTGTAATTTCCACTAGGATCAGATTGATACAATTGGTAACCATAGTGTTTGTCCCAACCCATATACAAAATTGATACACCAAAAGGCCTCTTGCCTCCATATTGGGTGTAAGCTTGTTTAACATCACAAAGCCAAGAAACTAACTGCTCACATGGGATGGATTCTCCGTATTGGAAAAGATATCTCTGTCCAATCAGTCGGAGTTCATTAGTTAAAACATTAGCATCAGAAGTAATTCCAGCTACACTGCATACCATATCACTAAAATTAATATAGAATTGGTATTAAAAGTTACGCATAAAAAATTGGGTGCTTCTATACCTTATGTAATAAAGCAGTAATGGTGCTTTTTCAGAAATGTAAATGATTAAAAATAGTTTAAACATACATAATCATAATAAAGACAGCTTACTTAGACTACAGGATTTTTGGTAACTTCTCTGTGTATGTATATGTAAAAAAAAAAATGTGCTACGATTTTTTGTCGACAGGAGCTGTTTTTTTAAAATTTTCTAATGAGAAGTGACATTTAAGTGATATTAGTAACAAATAATAGGACATTTAAGCATTTTGCTTTATGCCTAATTTGGAATTTTTAATTTATTTATTAGAGGAAATAACCCATAATTCTATGTTATGCTATACACCTAAAATTATTATTCTAATACCAAAATATTTATGGTCAAGATTATCTTATATAGAAGTTTGCCTTATCAGTGTTGCTCCTGTGATAAATAATTATAAGTCTTGGGTATAATTGCTACTTGGAAAAATATTTAATTTGCTTAAAACTATTTTTTACGATAAACATTACCAAATATTAATTAAATATCCTTCGTCATTAAATATTTCAAAAATTAAAAGAAAAAAAATCAAAATTTTATATTCCAAAAATAAAGCACTAGGTACATAAAAAATACTATACCACACTGCCACTTTAAAAATTGGATAAAGTTATATTAAAAGTTTTTGTTTTTACATTTTAACTAATAATAATAAATTTCCCAAACCCTAGTTTGTTTGTTACATGTCTTTATAAGTCAGGGACAAAAATAGTATCATAGTTTAATTATTATGGATGTTAAAGCACTATGTACCTATAACTAAGTAGTATTTTTTTCGAAATAAAAAATATACTTACTCATTTAGTTTGTAGATTTTCTCAGATGTAAATACTTCATCCAAAAGTTTGTTTGTATTTCTACGTTCCGCAGCTAATAATATTCCATCATTAGCTAAAATTCCCAAGCAAGTACCAGCCAAAGAGATGGCTTCCATAGCATATTCTACTTGGTACAATCTTCCTACAAAAATTGAAAAAAATAGATTAGAACATATATTTAAAATTTGACTTATTAAAAGGGTATTAGGTATGTTTTTAGTAAAATATGGATGTTGTCGCACAATATATTATAAATTTAGAAAATTAGTGGGGAGATTAAAAATCAAAATAAAAAAGTACCTTCCGGAGAAAAAATGGTAGTTCTAGTATCATATCTTCGGGCCTAAAATAGAAAAGATAGTTCTCATATAGTTTTAAATGACTACGCAAAAATAACAATTATAGATCAGCCTCCACCTCCAAATATAATTATTTAGAATAACTTACCATTATAGCGATCTATTAAAAAGTTTTAAAAACTAATTAAATAAAGAAAAATTAGCTCTTTTTCTAAAACTTGAACACCGATACAGCAAAAAATACAACTCACTGTCAGAGGAGGTTAGTTTGATATTGCGGATTGCTGTATTTTTAGTCTTAAATAATTTATTTGACGCTGCTACGCGGCAACTCGCCAGCTCTTCCCTTTCCAAAAAGAGCTTTCCAGGACTTCGTCAGAGGAAAATCTGGATGTCGGGCTCAAAGTTCCCAAAAATTCCGAAATTTTCACAAATTTAAACTTTTTCAGTGTCTTAAATCATGAACGATACAATTATTGGCGGTCTAACTAAGGACTGCTACTGGTGTTGCGCTTAACCGCTTCCTGACAGTTCTGACGCTTTCCGCTGCGCCCGTATCCGTCTTCCGCCTTTGGAAAACTCCTCGTGCACAACACAAAATCGAAAAAAAAACAGGAATCTTGGCTCACAGCAAATTGTGTGTAAAAAGAATGGAAAAATGAGGTCAGTCCGAATTTCAAGTTTAACGATTGGATATCTAGTAAACGAAACTTTTTGAATAAAAATTTGTTTATATTCGCGATCAGCTCCCCAAGAAACCCCTCATAATATCAAGATTGGTCACAACCGGCATTGCAACGACTTTTGAGACAATTACCCATTTCTCTTTTTATGTACTATACCCACCATTCAGCACGCAGAGCACAGTACATAGGGCAAGTTTTTAATTGCATAGATGAATCCAGCGCATTAAGCGCTAATTCATCAAACCGTTTTTAAACTATCACTAGAGAGTCCAATGGATTTCATCAAAGCGTTTTTATAAAATACGTGAGCAAAAAAATATAAATAAATACTGAAGAGAAACATAACAATCAGCTAAGCATTGACAGTTGCAGAACAAACAGCAAAGCGTTTTAAAACATTGTTTTAATTCGTTCCATCAGAACTTCTCATGGCGTCATTTGACGTTCAGTGCATAAAGTCAGCGTACTTTTTATCGATGAAATAAAGAACTTGTCCATTGTCCATTAGTGATGGAACCTTCCGAATGATCTTCCGAACGATATTCGAATATAGAAATGTTTCGAATGATTCGAATATTTCTTTCGGATATTCGAATATTCGTATTCCAACCAGCTGGGGTATATTACCGCTACTTATTGAATGATAGTTCATTCAATTCGCGGTTCATTCATATCAAGAATAAAAATTTTCCACAAAATGTCGACTTTTCGGCGGCCACTGTATACTATTCTATACACCACACCAATAATTACGAATTAAACCGAAAACAAAACTTCCGCCGCACCACCAATAACAGCAAAACAAATTTAAAACGTACAAGAATACGTATGCAAATACAACATCAACCCAATAATAGTCGACTGAAATTAAAAGCCGAAACAAAATAATTCATTTTTCATCTTCCGACATCTGATTTATCCGGAATAATTCGTTATTTCGAAAGCAAACCTTTCGACTTCGGGGTAAGTCGACGGTTGGCGGTCGGCGCAATATATCGAATACCGACTGACGTTGATCGGTCAATGTTTCATATTTCGAATGATATTCCGAATATAAAGATCTTCCGGAATACGAATATTCGAATATTAAAATCATCCGAATATGCCCATCGCTATTGTCCATACTCTTCACCACCGGCAAAAATATATGATATATATTTTTGCCACCGGCCAGTTAAATACGTGGAGTGAGAGACAAATGTTATACTGCTGTTTTCCTTTCTCTCTCTTACGCTTGTTCGCACGGCTAAGCGACAAGGCTGCCTCTAAAGGTCTATGCTCAAAGTTTTGCATCGTGACGGAAAGTGCCATAGCTGTCATATGTCACTTAAGTGTCAAATTGCCCACTGTCTAGTCGCCATTTAAGTTTATATTTTTAATAATTAGAAAATATTTTTTTTTCGTTTTTCTGCTGCAAATAGGTGTGTATATAGCTTTTATTGGCGTATTAATGACTTTTTCTTATTGCGAAAATACTTAAAACTCTATCAATTCTGTATCAAATGTAAGCAGTAATTTTATATTTTGACGTTTCTGGTTACATCCCAATAATTATTTGTAATGTATATTGTTCTTTTAATACTCTATTTAATAAGCGGCTAGTATCTTATTTATTTTTTTTATTTACAGCATCATGAACGCAGATCCGAGGAGACCAGACAAGGTTCAACGATATGTACCAAAAAACAGTGGTAAACCAGAAGATAATACCCCAGACTACATGAACATTATGGGTAAATTCTAAATATGATTTAAGTTTAAGGGTAATTGTTAAAAGTTGTCACAGTAAAACTCAATGATGTGGAGTAAAAGAGTAATTTGATTCTTATATTGTCAGATAGTTACTAACACTTTTAAGATTTGTATGCAGAGGTAAAAAAGTCAGCATGTATAATATTTATGCTCCATTTCATTTACTGAGTATAAATTTATAACTTTTATAAAGTAACTTCCTTTTTTCATAGATGCTTCAGACACAACTGATTTTTTTTTATTATAAGGAAAAAGAATAATGTATGTTTAATATTCATATCAGTATTCATTGTTTATTAATATTTTTTTTATTCTGTTTATGTTTAAGGCATGAAACATTTAAATTTACTCATTTATGAAGAGCATGTTCGTCATGAAATATTGATCCTAACATTCCAAACACCTTTAGTTGAATTTGATGAATTAAGATTTTTTTGATTATTTCTGGAAAATATATTTATAATATGAATATTTTTTGACACAACCTTAATAGATAAATACTAAATACCTATTCAAGCTGTTTTAAAAGTAGGGCAAAAGTTTATACAGAGCTAGAAATAAGGAAAGTAGTTTTATAAACCCATGCTTAGAAATGCTATAACAAAATAAAAAAAGGGAATTAAATTCTAAGTAATATTGGCACTTTAAATAATAAAAGTAAAAATCATAGCCTCAATATAGCCAGTAATAATTATCAAAAAAATGTTCTTTCAAAAATCACACATATATCAAACAGAGTCAAGATAAGACTAAGGGTACAAATATTCCAACCTGTAAAATTCCAAACAATAATTTTAATTGCACTGATAATTTCCCAGTTTTTCAAGTTTTGGGTTAAAGTTATGAAAGCAAAAGAAAAAAAAGGTTTGGTTATTATATGCTTTAAATAAAGAATAATTTATACCCTACATTTGGGCAAATTATTTAAAAAGGTTATAATCTTTTATGTTTTTTACATTAAAAAGTTGTACATGAATTTCCCTAAAACTTACTATTTATAATATATTTTTTTTTTTTTATTTTTGATTCTAATCTTTCGAGGGGGAAACCACAAAAGTCAAAAAATCAATTTTTTGACTTTTGACTAAAGATTTGAAGGTATTTTCTTCTTGCGCATCAAAAATAGAATAATTTGAGAAATAAAATTCAAAAATATAAATTTTTACATTTTTACATTTTTTTTAATCGAAAAATTCACATCATGTTACCATGAAAGACCGAAATTGGGGAATGTCAAAAATTAAAAAAAAAACTGAACCACAACTAACCATAACTAACCAAAATTATTAGTTTTAACCAAAACGCACCAAAGTTGTTACTTTTAGTTAGTTTTCGTTTAGTTTTATTTTTTTAATATTTGACATTCACCGGTAAATGTCAACATTTAACCATTTTTGGACTTTCACAGTAACATATACGTAAATCAGTTTTATTTCTTATTAGTTTTTTTTTACTGGTTAGTTTTTTTTTTACTGGTTGGTTTTTTCGGGTCAGTTTTTTTTTTGTTCTAGTCGTCATCAGATTTAAAATTCTTGATTTTTTTAAATATTGTAAAAATTTGTAAAAATCGTAAAAATAGAGCTATCGATTATTTTTTTAATTATTCGTTTTTTGATGTTTACAAGAAAAAAATTATAAGCATTGCGAAATATAATTAGATGCCCCCAAGTTTGCAGTCACAAGTCAAAATTTTGAATTTTTAAATATTCAATTACATGTTTTTCAATTATTTAACAATTTTTATTAGAAATTCTGTAAACAGTAGAATGAAATAAAAAACAAAATCTCCGATACGTCAATTTTTTTATTTTTTATGACCAACAAATAGTGGAGCTCCAGTTTAGTATAATTACCTTTTTGTCATTTAATAATGGTGATGAAAAAACATTATTTAAGTAAAACAAAGTACTTTTTATTAAAATTCTAATTTATTTCATAAGATGCTTAAAATGCGTTCCATTTTATTTAAAAAAAAGGTATAATGTATTTATATCTAATGAAATTAAATAACATTGTAATGAAAAACAGTTTGTTTTACTCGAAATATGTTATTTTATTCAATGTACTAAATAACAAAAATATTGTGCAGATGGATACTACTTAAGAAACCCTTTAATTTTATATGTCACAAAAGGGGTAATGTCAACTTAAATTTTAAAATGAGATGGAGCGCCTAGGCAGTGATTCATCTTGGATTGAAGTATCGTGATTTTAGTCCTCCCCTACCTGCATAGCATTTGTGCCAAAATAGAATTTTCCAACTATTTTACTTTTCGATAAATTTGCATTAAAAGTTTTTTAATTAACACTGTGAAAATAGAGGCAATTATGGCGAATATATAGGAATTATGGGGAAATATATAGGAATTATGGGGAAATATATGGGAATTATGTAAAATTTTAGGCAATACGGGGAATTATGGGGCAATATAGGGTAATATTTGGTAAATAATTCCCCCAAAAGGCATTATTGGTTTAAAATCACGGGAGTGGTTTCCCCCTCGTAATCTTTATTCAGAATTGGCAACATTGGAAAAGATATAGCTTCTTTTTACTTATTCTTTCTAAGTAGGCACAGTAAAACATAACAAGTGTCTGGTTTTTAGACATTAAGAATAATTAGAGCTACTTTAAAGAGAGATATTAAAAATATTACACATTTGAAGTATTTTAGTATTTTTTACAGTTATATAGAGTTTTTAACATTAAAAAATCAATTGGTTGTTCTGTTTCTTAAACACTACTTTTAAATTGTTTCAAAGTGATACTGAACCCATGATTTGTCAGGTTTCTAGATTTTTTTTTCAACAAGTCATTTCTTGCTAAATTCCAATATACTATCTAAAAATGTCTTTGGGTTGTACTTATTTTAACAACAACCAAATCATTTTTTTTCAATCAGCTGAATTATATCCATTGAATAAATCTACTAGAATGAAAACTCGGCTGTTGTTTAATTCGCATATCTGAAAAACATGCAAGTATTATTATTCTATTTGATTTAAAATCCTTGTTTCACAAAGAGAAGCTACAATGGATTTCAGGTTTAAAAACCATTTTCATACTCTGTTCGTTTTTAGTGGTAGGCAGTTTCTATTACACCTCAGGATAGTTTTGCTATCATCTATCTGCAGATAAATAAGTCTGCTGCTGATTGCAGCCTACTGTTATTTTTTATCTATTATTTTAGTTATTACTATTATTATTTTTAATACACTGTTATTGATACTTTTATGAAAACTTTCCTAAATATATGTTAAACCTTTTTGTTACTAAAACATAATAAATATTAATTTAGAAATAATTACATACAAAAATTCCTGCCTTCAAAAGATACTTAAGTTATAGCATGTGGTAATCTAAATTCCTTTGTACATTAAGGTGATTTATATAGTGATGATTTAGGTAAATATTATAGGAAAGAAATAGATATCTTCTGTTTATTTTCTAATTTCTTTGTTTCTATTATATTAAAATTTACAGTTTTTTAGAAAAAAAACCAGATATTATTAAATTATTAGTAAAATAAAATTAAAAACAAGCTTTATTTAAAAAAAAAATTGTTTAATTTTTTTCTTAAAATTATTTATATCAAGATCAAGTTACTATTGTATTCTTGTTTATCTACACAGGTAAATATCGCGACAATCTCTTATATAAGTTGTGTAATGTAATAAATTAATGAATTGAAAACAATTTTAAAGTTTAGCGACTTGTTGAGTATATTTTGGACTTTGGTCCTTTAACCCCTTGATCAGGATGACACTCACCCCTAAAAGTTTTAATGGAACAAAGGGTAGAATAATACCTCATAGGAAAGGGTACTAAACCCGTATTCAAAGCCACCTCGTCTTTTAAATTTCAATTAGTAGTTTTTGAAAAAATAGTATTAAAGTAGGTGTTGAATATGACCACCATCTTCAACCTGGTAAGCCCCAAGGCAATGATAAAAGCCATCAACGGAGTTCTGAATAGCTTTAATTGTTATATTATGTAATACTATTAAATTTGCTCTTTTGGCGTGTTGTTTGATTTATTTTGGTAAACCCTTTCTTTGACATATTCCCGGAAAAAATAAATCAGCGGCGTTAAATCAGGAGATCTAGATGGCCATTCAATAGCACCTTGTCGACCAATCCAAAGATCCGGGAAAATTATATCAAGATATCTGTAAATATTAACACCAAAACGTGGAGGGGCACCATCTTGCTGAAACCATATTTTTTCATGGGGTATATCGGGATCGACCGCATTTGAAAAAATTACTGTTAAAGAAAGAATTAAATTGAAGGACAAAAACTCTAAATATTGTTCTGCTGTGAGATTATCTTTTAAAAAGTATGGCCCAAAATTCTATTTTTGATAGTGCCTGACATATATGTACTTTTCCTCCATGTATCCAGTGTGGATTTTCTTGAGATCAAAATCGATAATTTTGTTTATTACCAATGCCATTTAAACAAAATGTTCCTTGGTCAGAGAAGAGAATATTGTGTGGAAGGGCATTATTTTGATCACACCTTGTCATCATTTCCTCACAAAACTTGAGACGCCTGTCAGAATCATCTTCTAAAAGTTCTTGTACTAGACCTTTTTTATATGGATGATATTTTTTATTTCTCATAAAGTTGGGAACCAATAGTAGATTGCGGTACATCGTTATCTCGGCTTAATGAAACAGTTGAGGTATGAGGATTCTCATAAATAGATAACAATATATAAATTTTTTTATCTTTGCTTAAAGCAAAGGGTCGACCACTTCTTGGCAAATCACTCACTGAACCAGTTTTTTCAAACTTGTGGAATATCCTATTAACAGTTGATTGTAAAATATGATTTTCAGAATCCGAGCATTATTAAGATTTAAATCCGATGTCTTTCCGACAAAACCATTTTTACAAAATAAAGCAACACAGACTTCTGATTGATACCACATTCACACTTGAACTATTAATAATACACACCGAATGTAGGCCGGTGTGACCATCCCCAACAAGGGTAAAACACATGTAATCGGATTGGCTGGACCCGGGGTTATCCATATATTTGGAGGCCTCATAATTTTAAAACAACCAACCTTAGTAATCATACCTACCAGGATATTTTATTTTTCTTTCATTTATTAAGGAGCCTCTATGCCCAAAGAATTTCTACCTTTTTGTTATTATTTATAAGAAGGCTCAAGAAGTTTAATTGTATTAATATATATACAGGGTGCCACAGATTCGAGTGCATGCATGGGGATCTCGAAAAGCGTAAGAGATACGAAGTCGGTTAAATTATGGCAAAGTTGCGCATTTAGGTGCCTAACAACATGCCGAGTAGAAAGTTGTAAAATTCCGAATACTTCCGGAGATATCCGGAAAAAACCGAAATTTGCTGATTTCGTTTTAATTTTTTTCTTACGTTATTTAAAGAGATATGGAAAAATAAAAGACACTTTCTCATGGCCACTTTTTAAGCTCTACAAAACAGCGTGGAGAGATTTTCCGTACGACGTTTCGTTTTAGTTAAACCATCATCAACTTTATTTTTTTAAATGCGGCACTTAATTGTTTATTGCATTTTTTTGAAGCAGTTATAATCCCAATTACAATGATGTATAAGACTTAATATTTTTTTGTTAAATAAACATATTTTCCATAAGGGACAATGAGTAAGACAAGGAACGCACATCATTTCTTATAGGGGCGTTCCATATTTGTTAATAAATATTAAGTGTTATACATTTTTGTAATTGGGATAATAAGAGGTTCCAAAAAATTAAATAAAAACCCAGGTCCGTATTTAAAAAAATAAAGTTGATGATGGTCTAACGAAAAAAGAAACGTCGTACAGAAAACTCTCAACGCTGTTTTGTAAGTTTAAGAGGTGGCCATGAGAAGGTGTCTTATGTTTTTCATATCTCTTAAATAACGTCAGAAAAATAAAAACCAAATCAGCAAATTTCGGTTTTCCGGATATCTCGAGTACTCGAATTTTACAACTTTCTAATAGGAATGTTGTTAGGCACTAATGCGACTTTGCCATAATGTAACCGACTCATATTACGGTTTCCGAGATCCCCATGCACTCACTTACTATATATATATATATATATATATATATATATATATATATATATATATATATATATATATATATATATATATATATATATATATATATATATATATATATATATATATATATATATATATATATATATATATATATATATATATAACAGGGTGCCACAGGATTCGGGGATCTCGGAAACCGTACGAGATACGAAGTCGGTTAAATTATGGCAAAGTTGCGCATTTAGGTGCCTAATAACATGCCGTTTAGAAAGTTATAAAATTCTGAGTACTTCCGGAGATATCCGAAAAAAAACGAAATTTTTCGATTTTGTTTTTATTTTTTTCTGGCGTTATTTAAAGAGATATGGAAAAACAAATGACACTTTCTCATGGCCACTTTTTAAGCTCTACAAAACAGCTTTGAGAGATTATATATATATATATATATATATATATATATATATATATATATATATATATATATATGATATATATATATATATATATATATATATATATATATATATATATATATATATATATATATATATATATATATATATATATATATATATATATATATATATATATATATATATTTATATATATATATATATATATATATATATATATATATATATATATATATATATATATATATATATATATATATATATATATATATATATATATATATATATATATATATATATATATATATATATATATATATATATATATATATATATATATATTTATTTCTTGTTCAACTCACAGCGCTCATTGGTCGTTAAGTTTTAAAACCGTACTTGTTTTTTGTAAGTTTTTTTAACTATAAATTCTTTTGCTTTTTGTTATATTTCTTTCACTCCGTAAAAGTCTTGTTATTAACATGGTGGCAACAATCCACATGCTAAAAACTAAGTTAAAGTCAATGTAGTTTAAAGAGGAATGTGAATGAAGTTTTGTTCTTCATTGGTATTAAACCTGTTTCATGTTTTCAACTCACATATGGTAAGAACTTTGTAAAAAGGAGAATTATTTTTGTTGGTTTCACTAACAAGAATCATTTTCTTTTATTTTTAGATTGTCCTGATGATGGGAAAAAGTTTTTCCGAAAGCTCGACTTTTTCAATAAAGAGTTAATTACTTAAAGTGGCCTTTCAATTGACTGCATTTCCACTACTCTGGTTTCAGATTTTTTTCTAACTAGTCAGTCACGACTACCCTTCCTCTCTATATATATACAGTATGTCCACGGAAAAGGTGTTGAAGAGAAAAAACTTTCTTATTTTTGATTATATCGAAAAAAGCTACTCTTGATAAAAAAATTTGCTACTTCTTAGAGTATGATTGGGATAGATACATTTAACAGATTTTATACGGGGTGTTTAAAAAATTGAAAAAACTTAAAATGGTACAAGAGTAAAGTGCATTTATTTGAGAAGATATGGAAATAAGTTACTAGGAAAAGTTGTTCAAAATTAAAAGGTAGTCTCTAATACCAATTTTCGAAAAAATCGGACCACTTTTATTTATTTGTGATTAAATTTATTTTCATATCAATTTGTGTGTCCACGGAAAAGGTGTTGAATAGAGCAAAACTTCTTTATTTTTAATTTATATAATAATTTTAATAATATAATTTTATCGAAAAAAGTTACTTGTAATAAAAATTTTTGCTACTTCTTAGAGTAATATTGGGATAGAAAAATTTAACATATTTTATATGCGGTGTTCAGAAAATTGAAAAAACTTAAAATGGTACAAGAGTAAATTTGCAAAGATATTTAAATAAGTTACTAGAAAAAGTTGTTCAAACGTAAAAGGTAGTCTCTAATACCAATTTTCGAAAGAATCGGCCCACTTTTATTTATTTGTGATTAAAATTTCATTATCAATTAACTAATTCCAAATTTTTCTACTAGTAGGCGTTAATGGTGACAAGCTTTATTAACACTTCGCTTTTATAATTCATTAGCCGCAGTAACGTCAGCTTTAAATTTGATTAAATTTTTATTAAAAATTTTAATTGATATTAAAATAAATTTAATCACAAGTAAATAAAAGTAGGCCGATTTTTTCAAAAATTGGTATTAGAGACTACCTTTTAATTTTGAACAACTTTTCCTAGTAACTTATTTCCATATCTTCTCAGATAAATGCACTTTACTCTTGTACCATTTTTAGTTTTTTCAATTTTCTGAACACCTCGTATAAAATTCTCAATCTTACTCTTAGAAGTAGCAAAATTTTTTATCAAGAGTAGCTTTTTTCGATAAAATCAAAAATAAAAAAGTTTTTCTCTTCAACACCTTTTCCGTGGACATACTATATATATATATATTATATTTTATATATATATATATATATATATATATATATATATATATATATATATATATATATATATATATATATATATATATTATATATATACACGAATGTGTATATATTACACAAAATGCAGGCAGCATTTTACGCACTAAAGAAAACAAATTGCTACATTTACTTTTTAGATTCTAAACCAGGAACACTAAAATGAGCAATTTTCGTAATTTTTATGCAGTCTAATGGTTAGGTTCTACCTACAGAGCAAGGACTACTGAGAATAACAACAATCGTGAGACTCCCCCTCCCAATTTTTTCCATTTATTGAACTTAGAAAAAAGAGAGGAGACCCACTAAAAAAACATGTAAAATAGGGGCCAAATTGCTATTAAAAAATCTCAACCTCTAAAGTACTAAGATCTAATCACTCTTTTTTGACTTGGCAAGTTTTTTAATAATGATTGTATTTAAAAAAAAGCGTTAATACAGGCAAATCAGTAAAAAATATGAAAAGTCAAAAAAGAGTTTTACAGAACTTGGTCTAATTTTAGATCTTAGTACTTTAAAAGGCCGAGATTTTACGTATATGTTTTTTGTAGGATTTAATTACACGGATTGCCAGCTTCAAGTTTGTTTCTGGTTAATTGTGTTACTTCAGATTACCGAATTTTTATTGGATCGAAAATAAATCGGACCGTTTAAAAACAATACTTATCGAAATAAAAATCCTCACATTTAAATCCAAATGATGTTACTATGAAAACACAAATTTACCATTGTATTTTTTTTATTTTGGTCGAATTTTAACGGTCCAGTAAAAAATCGGTAGTTGAAATAGAACAAGCAATAAGAATTTGATTTTTTGAACTTTATTCCCAGGAGATGCGAATTTATTATAATATTTTTTAGGTCATACTGTGTGACTTACCAGTCTTTAATTATGAGGCGATTTCGTTTTCTTTTGGATATAAATCTGTGATTTACTATGGTTATATGGGACTCTCGTTTAAGAACAAAAAGCAATTAAATATCAGTTCTGGCTTAAAGTAACCCTTACATCTATTTTTTTTTTAATCTCATATATAATATATATATATATATATATATATATATATATATATATATATATATATATATATATATATATATATATATATATATATATATATATATATATATATATATAATATTTCTCAAATCCTCTAAATGTTCTTTAAAGTGATATTTAATTGTTTCTTCTTAAATGAGTATCTTTTGCAACTACCATTTCTAATACCAAACTTTTATTTCAAAAAGTGATAGAACGCTGTCGTGCTCAGTGATTGATAAGTCAGCCGGTATAAGTAATAAAATATTCTTTTTTATGTCATATTGAGAGTGTGTGTGGGTACACATTAGGGTAGAGATTGTTATGCTAATACTTGCATTCCGTAGGTCAACCCCCGACCACGGCAAATGCAGCTGGTGAGGCGGTAGAAAAACATCCAGAACCAAGTGTTGAGCCGAACCTTCAAGTTCGCCCTGAAGATGTTCCGCAAGTAAATGATGAACTCACCGTCCCGAGCAATGCCGCTAATGTGATACCCACGAGCCCTCAATATGGTGTAGCCATTATTTCAAACACCTTAGCCCCAACTGGTAATGATATGGCAACTGAATCAGTAACTATACCTTCAGAAACTTTACCCGAAGTGTCAGTAAAAGCTGGTGATGATGTTAAAGATATCCATACAACTCCAAGTAGAAATGATCGATTTAAAGTTGTAAAAATTGCTAGTCTTGAGCCTTTTAAAAGGGGCAGATGGAAATGTATGGATTATGTGGATGAAGCACCCCCTGCTAATGTTATTAATGCTAATGCAAATAAAGCACCTCAGTCTGTAGGTAATGCTGGGGTGACAGGGGGAGTATTTTTTCAAACACAGAGTTTGCCTCAACAGCAAATTCAGCAAATGCTTATGTCTGGTGGTTTTACTAATGGAACACAGTTTTTTCCTGGTGTTCAAGCTCAGCTGATTCCACAAGGACAGTACTTTTATCCACAAGTAGCTAATGTACAAAGTCAGACTGTTCCCCAACAAGTTGCAACCAGTATGCCTACTCAATTTATAAACAATCAGCCATACTTTTCTACTGGTGTGGTTACTAATTCTGCAGGATTTACATTACCACAAGGCTATCCAAATATTCAGTATGTCCCTATACAAACACAAAATAGTGCGTTTGTGCCAACATCGCAAGCAGTTCACCTACCTGCAAATTTTCAACAAAGCCAAAGTTATGCTGGTCAGCCTACTGTGTCTCAAGCAAGTATAAATCAGAATATGGTGAATGGTCATGCTTACTCGCAGCACACTGAACCGGTGCTGCAAGGTAGTACTTTGCCAAATCAGCCAGCTAAAAATATAATAATAAATTCTCAATCTGTTAGCAGTCAACCACAACAGAATCATGTGGTACAGAATCAACCAGCTCAGTCGGCACCAGCAATGCAAGCTCAGCAGTACCAACAACCTCAGAGTGGTACATATCCACAACAAATTTCTACACAACAAACACAAACTCCAGGTATTCAGACAACTCCAAATATAGTCGCAGCAGTTGCGGCCGGTCCTACTGTAATTACTGCCCCGGTAATAGGTGTTCAGCAACCCCAACACAACTTCGATGCAAGTAATGTCTATACAAATCCTCAATTCACAATGAGTGTAAATAGTTTGACTGTATTAGATTCAAGTGAAAATAATCCAGAAGTGAAAGAAACCACCAGTGTTGTTGAAACTGTGAGTGAAAATTCAGACGATCCAAATAAAAACAATCCGGTTGTTAATGCCATTGATAACAAAATCGAACAAGCGATGGATTTAGTGAAAAGTCATCTTATGTATACTGTAAGTATACCTTTATTTTTAACCTTGTTTTTTAAATTAAAACCGTGTTTATTATTTTTGCTCTATTTATTCAAAATCTGAGTGTGTCTTGGTTGAATATATAAATGGTATATTACATATCTTAGAAAAAACTAACAGTTAAAGTTTGGTTTCTAACTTTGGCCTCTTATTGTGACTTTAATTATACATACCAGAAAGTAATTTTGATTAAATATGTATATGTGTGTGTTTATCTATATAACTATAAAATATTTTTTCTTTGGTAATTCATTAAATTATAATAATAATAATAATAATAATTTATTGGTGGTTATACACAATAGTATTTACACAAGTCATTTAGTAAGAAACAGAATAGTATTAAAAAAAAATCATAGTACAAACTAAAAATTAAGAAAAATGACTTTAAAAGACAAAAAAAAAACGTTAAAATAATTACAAAAGTAAAACAACATAACTATATTTCAGCGTAGACAAAGAATATGTTAAAAACGGTAATCCAAAAATTCTTTGTAATCGTAGAAGGCCTGACTGATAAGGAAATCTTTTATTTTTTCCTTGTACTGCCTGCTTGGCAGATTTTTTATGTAAACGGAAAATTTGATGGCCAGATATCCCGGACCATCCTGACACCTCTTTAGAGCCGGCACCAAACTGCGAATTGCGCGTATTGTAAGAGTGTACTTCTTCATATCGGGTGTATTCTTCGAGATGCTGTTTGACGAATATAAGATTTTTCAATATAAAAAGTGATGGCAGAGTTAGTACCTTAAGGTTTACAAAAGCACCCCTGCAATCAGCCCCATATACTTATAAACCAATATACTGATTACATTGACATATAATTGAAGCCAAGAAAGAGAGAAAGGCATATTCGACGTCCCATTTAATAACTTATATATCCATCTCAAGATGGAGTCAGCATACCTACGCATGCTTTAAGAGCTCTTTTTGGATTGGTGAACAACCGAACGATCGATAAACGTTGTGATGACCAGCCAATAGGATGTTAGAATTTTAGTCATGCGCAGTTGAAAGCTCTCCATCGTGAAATAGACTTATGAAAAATTTATAATATGTTGGTAGTGCTATCTCTCTCTGTTGGCTTCAAAATATCATCACACAGCATATGAGGCGTTATCAGTATATTGGTTTATAAGTATATGATCAGCCCCAAATTAAATGCATATAAAATTGAACTGGCACCTGACTCCCCCAAATTTATAAATAGGGATTTACCAACCAATGAGATTTGACTTTTCGGCGGATTTTGTCTCTAATGCCAGCCATACATACTCCAGAAATCCTCTGAGGAAAAACTGCGCAGGCCTGGCCTTAAAAATTTCCGGTATTTATGAGAACGCCTTTGTTTTCCTAGGCTGTGTAGGCCACCGACCTGGCCTGTGCCTTTTTTCCTCAAAGCATTTCCAAAGTAGGATATTTGGTCAAAGCAAGTAACAGAAAATCCTTGTTAAAAGTAAAAGATTTGTTTTAGGTGGTAAAAATGATAATTTTTATTTAAAAAAAGTTGGTAATAGATGCCTTAAAAGTACTTTGATAAAAAAATAACTTTTTAAATTTTCTCTTATAGAAGATGTTGATAGTTAAGGTAAAAAGAAAAACATGGCAAACAAAAAGCAATGAAGACATATTTATTAAAGATTAAAAAGATTATATATCACTTAGCTAGGTATATTTATTTAGCTGACTTTGGTAATAAATTCTGATATGAATACAGACCTTGCAAATAAAAGATAAAATAAAATAAAACATGTTCACAGACCAACTGAAGATAAAAATGACCATAATTCTTAATAATAATTTATGACCATTATATTAAAAATTAGAAAATTCGATTATAAAAGAAGTTTTTATGAGGGGTTATTACTGATTGATTAGGGGTGAATGGCATATTAGACAGTTATGAACTGATGGATTTAAAAAAAAAATGTGGGGGTGCTTAAAAAGAAAAAACTTAAAAGTCTAAAGCATAGTCCAGACCTACATACATTTGCTCGCCAACATTAAAACATTTGTATAAAAACAGTATAAAAGTTGTTTAAAATGTGTTTGCAAACATTTGTTTAAAAATATTTAAACAAATGTTTAAGGTTTTTTTGTTTCCCGCCAGAATGAAAAACATGTGTTTTTATACTCGCCAACAAGCAAGTCTGGACGCGTTCGGGGCAAATGTTTATTTTTTTATCAGTAGCGCTTGTAATTTCGTGGTTTTGGTTTATTATTTAGTGTGTATACAAATAGCTTATTAAAATGTGGAACCAAGTAAAAACCCTTTCCCTTATTGAAGACTTTCACAGTCTACCATGCTTATGGGACGTACAGTATGTAGACTATAAAAACCGTAATAAAAAAGTGGATGCCTATGAATTGTCATAAGTCATTCTAACAAAATTTTTAAATCCAGCTTCATCATTTAATTTTAGATCTCTTAGTAAGTTTGAAGAATATTCTATTTCTTTTTGCAGGAGTTCGCGTACCCACCAACGTTTTTGTTTCCTTTTCTCTGACGTTAAATATATGTATCCAGCACAAATGCCCGCCACTGCTTCACTGCTCAGCGACATATTTTTTTCTTTGGTCTGGGTTCAATTGCAACCTAGTTTTTAATACATATTTATTATATAAAACACCTACACAAATGTTCTAATGTTTTGTTTGCGGGCAACTGTTTTTAAACATTTATTTGCGGGCAAATGTATGTAGGTCTGGACTAGCCTTAAAAATAGAAAAATAATATATATCTAAAAAGCCTTTAACGGTCTTTTACCTTAATAATAATGTTATTTGAAAAACATGATTTTTAAGCACATTTATTAGTTATCAAAAAGGCATTAGGTTTTGCCAAACATGGTCTGGTCAAAATTAAGCTTAATTTGTTTTAGATCAAAGACGTAATAACTTTTCATTAAAAAAACGAATAATTAATATTTCGAAAAGGCTACAAATAGGTAAAAGAAACGATTTACCTCGCCATTTACAAAAATAACTGAAAATTAAATACAGATTTTTAAAATAAAAAATAAAGCACGCCTTCTATTAAAAATACCGATTGCAACCTGTTTTGAGCAGGAAAGTTTAAATGTGTATGAAAGGCCAATGCTGTAGAACAAAATTATCCAGGCGTGCAGTGCAGCGGGAATAGGGGAATCGGCCCCGCGGAGTTACCACAATGAATCGTAGGTCAGGTCCGGACTTCCATAATTCTTTGTTACCATGTATACATCATCAAATGTCAAATTCAGACTAACTATACGTTTACTGTTTTTTTTTTTGTTTTCTGCACAACATTGTTGGTTAATAAACGAAACTATTATAGAGTATTTAAAATTATTGTGGATTATTGGATTTTATATCATCATATTTAACATGGAAAGAACTGATGGCACCACTTCACAGCCTTCTATTTAAATAGTTGATATTTTTGGGAGTTTCGTATTTTTACCAAAAATCTTAATAGAACAATTAACAACACGATTTTTCAAAATAAATGTCAAACATTGTATGATACTTTCATTCACGAATTCTGTGATAAAAGAAGGGCAAAATAGTCTAAATGAGTTTAATCTAATTATCAAATTTAAGGATCAATATCTGAAAAATAAAACGTTGAAGAAAAATACTTACTTTAGGTTTGTAATCAGCCCCTTTGTATGCAAAAAATCATCGAAATCGGGTCAAGAAAAGTAAAAACTTACCATAATTTGAATTGGTACAATAAAATATTGTTACCTCATGCAGATAAACAAATTTAACAAGAAGTATAGAATTTTTTACATAAGAAATTTTTTTTTATATCGTCAGTCAGTCCACCAAGACCTTCAATACTAACATACCGTTAAGTGTGGTAAAGGGGAGTTTATCTACACCAGACCTAAATATTTGGAGAAGGAAAACTTCTGCTAATAGCAGATTCCAGTCTAGACATTCTGGGGATGATGAAACAAAGAAAGTGGAAAGTTCGGGGTTTCTTAAGTTGGACTGTAAAAGGATGCATAAAAGTGGCACAACGTGTTGCTCTGTTGGAAGCTGTCAGAGGAATTATATTTGCCAACTCCTCGGAGCAGAAGTCGTAAAAATACCTATAAAAATGTAACATATCCCCTCCAGCCGGTCGGTGGGAAAGAGAAGGAAGCTCTTCTGTAAACGTGGGATCAATAATAAGACGAACAGATCTTATTTGAATGGAATCAAGAATGATAAGAGTTGTAGGAAATACCATTACCCAGACATGAAAACAATATTCTAAAGATGGTCTGATTAGAATACATACAAAGTATACAGATTAGACGGATAGAAATACTTACTGGCTCAAAAGAGGAATCCAAGCTTTTTTAAAGCAGCTGAGACTATGGATGTAATGTGTTTGTGTCAGTTAAGGTTGTTCTGAAAAGGAAAGTCCAAATGATTAATTAACTTCTTTTCCCGACACCGAATATGACTGGGTCTTAGAGCATTAAACTGAACAAGATTTTTGGAGCCCCGATTCAAGATTAGTTTATGGTCTTGTAAGTAATATTAAAATTGACCTGCGCTTGTTTTTCTAATCAGGGGTATTCCGGGTATGTTACCCTTGGATTTGCAAGACAAAACTATATACCCTTTAGGCATTTTGTAGTACGTAACAAACAATAAACACAAAATAATAGTCACAATTAAATAAACCAATAATCACTAAAATATGAAGGTTTTTATCATTTCATAAAACTTCTACAAGCACAAAATAAAATCACACAAGGCAAAACAATCGGTTGGAAGGGTTGATGAGACAACAGCACACCTCGGGTATGGTTTCATAAACACAGCACCGTCGCACACAAAAACGGGAGTCCGACTCTGTCAAAAGATAATGTGTTGCCTAAGTACCTACAAACTGTGTGTAGGTATATAGGCATCACATTATAATATTTTGGGGAATCTTGTTATTTTCATAGTTGGCCGGACATTTTTTGATAGAATATGCCATAGTATTGGGCTTCCATTAACCTTCAAACTTCCTTGGTTTTGAGTAGACGCGACAAAACCGTTTTATTAAAATTTTTAAAAAATTATAGAGCATGGCATTTATATCCATAACCCAATTTACATAACGATTTCATAAACATTCGATTTTCCATGAATGTCTAACCACCTGTATATTTTAGGAAATATATTTTCTAATAGGGACTTTGTGATTTATGTATTGGTTTTCTTTGTCTTTATTATCATTTCTTTTACATATACAAATACATTTTTGCATAATAATTAAAACACTTCACACACTCTTCAATCTTTAAATGGTCTGTTATTTAGCTAACTGCGCCGTTTCAAATCTCTTTTTAGTACAAAATTACATAAAATACCTGTTACAATTCGAATTTACTTGAGAAAAATATTTAAAGGTTACTTTCGTTCAAGACATAATATTAAATTTTAGTTAATAATAAATGGGATCTTTAGTTTTCTTACCTAATGAGGAAATTAAGTAATAGTTATGAAAATTCTTAAAACGCAAAAAGTCAGTACTATCAACTTGAAAAAAAAACTTTTTACTTTGCTGAAAATTGATTTTATATTTAAAAAATCTTTCTTACTCATAGCAAATAATAAGTTTTTTGCAAAAGTTATCCTAAAAAGTATTTTAAATGATCTTGGAATATTATCCTTGACACACTCATTTTTACTGTTTTCATGTATGCATAATTTTAAATATCTATAAATCAAGGCGGATCGCTGGGAGGAAGAAGAAGAAATATCTATAAATAAATTATTTTGTGTAAAATAATCCACTTAAATGTGTTTTTTTTATATATTTGTATAAAATGATGTGAATTTTTTAGTTCTTTATTAAAATATATGCTTTATTCAATAGGTACGTGAAGAAGTAGAAGTGCTAAAAGAAAAAATCGCAGAGCTTATGGAAAAAATTCAACAATTAGAAACAGAAAACAACTATCTTAGATCACAGATTCCCAAGAACCAAAACACAGCACCTCCAGCGTCAAATTCTACATTCAACAGTTCTACAACCCAGCCACAGCCACAAAATGTAGCTGTTGTTAATCCTAGTCCTTCTGTTCTACCACAGAGCTCCAATCCCGTGATAAGTAATAGTAATGTTCCAGTAGGAGCACCAGTTTCAGTTAACCCACCTAGTCAGAATCAAACCATTCCAAATAACTTGACAATGCACCAATCAAATAAAGAGGCGGCGACGAGTATTCAGTAGGAAAAACAATTTCGGCCAGTTTAGATATGGTTTTAAGGACTCGTTTTTTTTACATTTTGGATTTGGTGGTGCTTCCGAATTAGAAAGTTTTGTATGTGGTTTTTCACTGGATTTTAATAGACGCGGAAAAGTGTAGAAATAGTTAATTATGAGAGCGAGCTTAAAACTTGCAGAGTATCTGATTTTATTGAGATTGGTCAGGCCATAATAGTCTAAAAACCACTGACCCAAAATACTAGTTGCATTAATTTACTGTTCTTTCCCTTAGAAGTATTAGGGTTTATGTTATGTTTTGAGGTCTAAACAGATTATTCATCTCTCAGTATCGTGAAAAGTAGAAAATGAGTAATAAACTCTCTTCTAAAATGATTAACAGTAGGTCCAGGTTCAGTAAGAACGAAAGAATGGGGCGTCAAAGCGCCTACTACTAACAAATTATTGCCTAGACATCTTACTTGGTATGTTGACTGAAAATTAACTGAAACTAATAGGCCAAGCATTATCTGTTTTTGGTAGGATGTATGAGGTGGCAGGTACGTTTTTGCAGAAGACTCTCAAGAAAAATTTATATAACAAGAATCGAGATATGTTCCCCCCAGAGCTGTTAAAACTTGAAGTAAAATTTTACTTCAAGTACTTTTCTGTACTTGAAGTATTTTACTTCAAATACTTTTAATTAGGAAGTACTTGTACATGTACTTGATTAACTTATATCAAATTACTTGAACTTTTACTTGATTTGACCAAGTAAATTACTTGAAGTATTTTTCTAAGTACCTGAAGTAATACGATGTACTTGAAGTAAAAAAAATCTTTAAGTAAATAAGAACTACTTAAAGTAAAAAGAAATCAATCAAGTACGCCAATATATTCCTTTTAGATAATCACGCAAGCAGGTTAAAACAAGAAGATTGCCCAACCTTTGCGGACTCTGATATATTATAGCTCTCAATTCAATTGTTAACGACGCCAAGAATGGTAAAATTAAAGTTATTTTTAAATACCTTTAATATGATGGGTACTTTAAAAAAACATCAAAGTATTGTATAAATACTAGTTCAAAAAATTTTGGAAAACATTTTTTGTTTGTTAAAGATACCTGTATTTAAAATTTTATTTTACAATCGTTATCTCGCCACTTTCTTCTCTTCAAACTCTTCTACAAGCTTTTTTATTTTTTTAATACGGAACCAACTTGTTTTAATTAATACTTATAATACTTAAATGTTTATGATTTTAATGTACATGCATTAGTTTAACCTATGTTTGTTAGAGAAAGAAGAAATATGATGATTTATTAAAAGGGTACAACTGCAGAAAATATTGGATTAATCACTAGTTTTGGGACGTCTTAAGGTTTCAAAATATAAAATAAAAAATGCATTCCGATCAAATTAAAAAATTATATTGGACCTCCAAATATTTTCCAAAAAAATAACTTTGCTAAAAATCTCAATTCATACATCAAAATAACAGACAGGTAAGGTAAATCGGTAAATTATCAAGTATACTTTTTTTTTGCGCTAATACATTCAAGGCTATAATTTAACTTGATGTTATTAAAAAAAATGCTAGTCAAGTAAAACTACTTTTACTTCCAGTACTTTGTTTACTTCAGTTACTTTGGTTTACTATAAGTACTTCGTTTTAGTTCAAGTATTTGGTTTTACTTCAAGTAAAATACTTGGGTATTACTTCAAGTACTTTTTGAATTTTCTTGTAAAGGCACGTACATTTTAACCAGTATGTTTACTTGTACTTGAAGTACTTTTAAAAAAATCATAAACTTGGTACTTATACTTGAAGCACTATGACAGCTCTGGTTCCCCCTTAGAAGTGTCCAGAATATTGGTTGAATAAACAAAACGCAACTCGTGGCCTAATATAGTGGAACAAAACTGAGCTAAAAAATAATCTTCGGTATTCTCACGTGAATGTAATAACCTGAAATGAAAACTTAATAGTTCGATTAATGTAAGTAAATAAGCTAGATTCTTTTTTTTGTTTACTTTAAACGTTTTTTTTATAGGAATGAATTTTCCCATATTCTCAGTTAATTGCACCAGTGAGGTAAAATAATCTTGAGATTCTTTTCCACAGAACTTTTAAAACTTTGCAAACTGATAAATTTTTCGGTCGAAATTCGTATTGGACACAAATTGACACAAAAGTGTTTAAAATAGCAAGCACAGGACTGCTGAATAGGCCGGTAAAAACGCGACATAGCCCGTTTTTGCTCGGTACCGCACGGTACTTATCGCTTTATTCCCCGATATGGGATAATTTTTTTATTTAATATCTCCTGACCTATCAAGTTCTAGTCGGGAAATTTTTTTTATGAAAAACTTTAACAATATTTACTATCGGATGACGTTAGTATCTTAATTTCGCTTAAAATTGACTTAGCCCCTGTACCCTTTAAATGTTCGGATCCTTTCTGAGGGTAAGCATACCTCAATTCTTTTATATACACTGTTTTGAGGAGTTTCCGGCACGAACTTGCCTGCCAGCTTGTACATCCAACAACTCTTGTTGTCTGACAGACAAGGCTTGGTCTAGACATTACAACGCGATTTATGTCACTAGTGACTCACTAACTTTCCGTCTATGAATATAAATAAACAGATATTATTTGATTAGGGTTTTGTTATTTAAGAGGCTGTTAATTTAAGAGAGTCAATGTTAGATATAAAAAAGTTAATTTATAAAATTATATTAATACAGTATATTGTTTAAAAAATTGCAGTGCCTAAAACTAATATTAAAATTATGAAGATACAGAGCTAGTAAATTATTTGGTTTATTTCAATAAAAAATTATTAAATTAAACAGTAATTGTCTGAATAGGTAAATTTTTTACTAAAAAGCTATTGAATAGATGCAACCAAAGGTGTTAAATAAAGTGTGGTTATTAATGTATTAGGGAAATTTATAGCAAGTCAGTATGGGTTGAGTTGTTCTTGATTTACCTTTTTTATTCTGATTGTGACAATGTCATCAGTGCTAAAAATGTCTAACGTTCTGTTAAAAAACGTGTTTGTGTAATATGTCATTCGAAAAATGCTTGTAACTTCAACATGCTTTTATTTATTAACACACATTAAAGAAAATGTCGATCATTTTCTCCCCAATGTGCTTTGGCTAAGTAGTCCTGCTTAAAAAGCTTCTTAAAAATTTTCTCTAAAATTTTACCTATAAAGCTTAGTATGAAATTAATGTATTTTTTAAATGTCATTTTACACTTTCATGTCATTAATTTGATAAAGCTTTTCGAACATGGGGGTTATTATGCAAAAAAAAAAAATTAAAACATGACTTCCCTGTATAAATGCCATGTGCAAGTCGCTAGCTTACGATTAAGCTAAAACCAAAATTATAACTCAGATGTATCCGTGTTAACCAATCGTTTAAATGCAAACATTCTTATTCTAATCGCAAATCATTTTAAATGTAATTGGAAGTTTTAAGTGTCATTATGAAGTACACAAAAATTTGACCACGATAAGCCTGTACATAATATCGCCAGTCTAAAAAAAATTAGTTGGCACCTTAAAGAAGTTTTATTAATTTATGTGAAAAAAATGTATGATGTCCAATAGGGAAATAAAAAATTTTTTTGTTTCATAGAAAACATATTTGGCGACATTACCTGTGCTTTCGTGCTAATTTGAAAACTTTATACCAAGTTCCATCAATCGTTTAAACGATTTTGCGTCCATTAATTACGCGAGATAATTAGGGGAGTGGGGGGGGTCAAACCGAATCTCACCTAATTTCACGTGGGAAGCGGAGGGTCTCAGCAAATGTCACGCAAGAAACAGCATAAAATTGCGAACAACCTGGGTTGAAATAAGTAAAACATGTTTCTTCACTAAAATATATGTAGCTAATCCTACTCGTACATTAGCTAATACTACTCGTACACTAGCTAATACTATAAACTAATCTTATACATTGGTATTTTCTCGCTCTGGTTCTAAACTACGTTCTTAGTGGTTTAAAATACTAGGCTTAAATAAAAATAATTAAGCCAATTATGTTTTTTTTTTAAATAAATCAAATCACGCACAGGTTAATGTGTTTCCACTAAAATTACGCATTTTAAAAAATCTCATGTGATATTAGGGGAGGAGGAAGTCGAGCCAAAGAAGGTGAGTAAAAAATTCGGCCCTTTTTTGCCAATTATGTTTGTGAAAATTCAAAGTTTTAATTTGGACCATTTTATTACATTTATAAGTGTAAGTATTCTTATGTCATCTACAAGAAATTGGTAAAAAAATCAGAATGGCAAGTATCAAAAAAAAAACATCAAACCTGCTATTTTTATTTAATTTTTGTCATTTTACACGTTTTTTGATCTTTATTTTAAAAAGTTTCATGATGCGCTCAATGCATCAAGTAAATAAATGCTAGTTAATAAGCTTAGTAAGTGTAGTATTTAAGATAAAAAAATTATGTTGGCGGTTGGCGCACAAAGTGCATCATATTATTTTTTAAAATAAAAGATCAAAAGATACTTGGACTTATTATAAATATGATAAAATGGTCCAAATTTAAACTTTGAATTTTTACAAACGATGGGCGAAAAAAGGCTGAATTTTACCCACCTTCTTTACGACATTTTTCCAAGAGGGGAAGGGGGTAGAATATCGTCAAAATTGCCTCACGTAATTAATGCACGCCTAATAAGAGGTCTAGATTTTTGTTACACACTGTAGCTGAAAAATATAAAAAAATATTTATATATTTTTTTGACTTTGTTTAAAAACAGTTTTCGAAAATGCAATAAAAATTGGCTATTAAAAGACTAATGTTGACGCCTGATGGCCTCGAAATCAAAAACATCGATTTTGAAACAAATTGTGCTATTCGGTATAGATGAAAAAGTTGATGTGCAATTAATTTTAAATTACCTTTTTAAATAAAGTTTATTTTGTAAAAATTACATTTTTTGTTATGGATATGTCCATATTTAAAACACATTGTTAAATTTATCAAAGTTGTTATATTATTATTTTGATGGTAAATCTTTATCAGACAAAAGTATTAAAACCAAACGTTTTGTTGTGCTTTATCAGTATGCACAAGTTACTAGAAAATATAAATTATTACATGTCTGGTGTAATGAATCTAAGCACTGAATAAAATCAGCTATTCTGTATTGTACGCGGACTAATTTAAAATAATAATTTATTTTAATAAACCCAGAAAATGGCTAATCCAGCAGCAACAGGAAAATATATTTTGTGAGTTTACAGGGTAATATTTTTAAATTAAAACAATTGAGATATTAATTATGTATCCTTTTTGTTAAAAATACGCTGGGATCCTCGGAATTTTTATTTTCACAGTTTTTTTTACCAAATATATAGTATATATATATAATATAATATAAAAATAATATATATATTATATATATATATATATATATATATATATATATATATATATATATATATATATATATATATATATATATATATATATATATATATATATATATATATATATATATATATATATATTATATAATAAAATTAATTAGTAAACTTTATAGTTATTGTATCTAAACATCCGATATATTTATTTTTACTTGGTAACCAGAAAATTCTATGTAGTGTTATGTGACAAATGACAGAATTATATCAGGGAATTTCATTTAAAACCTATACTTGACATTTGTTCTGATTTGTTTCAACGTCCGTTTAATCAGAATATTTTTTAAATATAAATATGAGTGCAGTAATATTCGACGGATCCGAGCGCTTTTTAAAATAAATATACATTGTTGGGTACTATTTTCATTTAAAATATTAACTCTGTTGATATATTGCATAAACATGTTTTAAGGTTGGGTATACAGGGTATGAATATGAGATATGAGTCTTGGTATTCTTCATGACTCTTCTTCGGAGCAATATGTTGTATGTTTGAGTTGTCAAAGTTTGGATTAAACATTTTTGGAGTTTTAACAAAAGATTAAGTATTTTAGATGACCCTGGACATTCATCAATCAGAACGCTTATAAGTTATGTAATTTAGTAGGAAATACTATGGAGATGTCTAGTTTTTGATAAATAAACGTACCCATTAGTAAAATATAGTCTTTATATTGACTCATGTCTTTAGCTCTCTCAATAATGCTAATAATTTACACTTACAAAATGTAATAAAATAAATGGCAGCAATGAGTAGCGGGTACACACCGCCTTTCTGTTAGTTGAATATGTTTAAAAAACTGTCAAAGCGTACCTTTGACCATTTATTTAATTTGGTAACACATTCTATCTAGCCAAAAGAAATCCCAATCATCGTAGATCAATTGCAACCGAGTAATTTTTTTCACCATTTTGTTTTTAAAATTTTCTTCTCGACGATGTATCGAAAGGTGAAATTAATTATTTAATAGCCTTAATATTAACAACTTTCTTAAAAATCTAGTATCAAGTATTAAAATAGAAAAGAAGAAAAATTGTCTAGTATAAAAAAATGCATTTTTTCAGGAAATTGAAAAAACATCATAAAAGTATTTTGATGTTAAATTCACTTTAATTAAAACCAATTAAATTTCTGTACACAAGAACAATCAAAATTAAAAAACTTACACACGTAAATAAAAACAATTTAGTAAATAATAAAAGTTAAAAGAGTAGAAACATTACTTTGCAAGAACTTCATCACGGCCTTTAAAAATGTATCCTTGGTCTCTATTTCGCTCAAGTTAAGTGACAAAGATTTATAAGCCTTGACTGCACGATAATAAGTTCCTTTCTCAAAAAACGTTGAGTTATTAAAAGAAATACTAGGCCCACTCCTGCCTCTAGTGACAATTGTCATGGAGTTGGAGTAAAAATCGGAGTTTACACTGAATAAATGGGGATTTGTTAAATATTACTAATGCCAAAAAAAAAGAGACGAGAACAGTTAAAATACCTGGACTATTAAAATGCGGATTACAAGAGGATCGAGTATGCATATTATAGGCTTTTGGGTTCCAAAGTATGTTTAACACGGAATACATGAAATAAGTAATGAGGGGGATAACTAATAAACAAATAGTTACATTTAAAAATTTAAAGATGCTGATTATTAAGTATTTATATATATTGTAAAGCACCATTTTACCAGTTTGTATGGTTCTTTATTTAATGCCAGAGAAGCTTAATTTTATTAAATGTTGTTAATATTGCCACCTTTTTCACCTCTAATATGTCATTAAGAAAAAAATTAGACGGAGTAGAAGATGGCAAAAAAGTCTAAAGGGGTAAGAAAGATAGAGAAGTGGTACCAGGTTAATCTTAGTCACCATTTTGAAACTTAAATTACAGTTAGTATTTTTAAAATAAATAGAATGGCGTCTTGTTGCCCAAACTCATTGTTACTATGCGTATTTGTTTTCATATTGTTCTCACTCATGAGTTAACACAGCAAAGAATTAGTATTTTAGCCTTAGCTTCTTTCTACAATTATTGTTACAATCATTATATTACATGCTTTATTGTTATTACATTACAATATGTATATCTTTCTATTTAAATTAAAGAAATATAATTGGCCGGAGGTTTTTGTAAATCGTGTAAAATTATGTAAAGTATGTAAATTAATATATAAAAAAATAAAAGCCAAATTTTTATTTGGTACTAATTAAAACTGTGATTTATAATATTTTTAAATTATTTTTAAATTTAATTTTATTGGTTATCCAAACGAATCGCAATGAAATATTACTATTTTTATATTAACTCAGCTAATTGCAGAAAATTATTCTTCACATTTGCCTCGATTTTTCATCGCACTGTAATTTTAAAGGGTTATTTTAATTTTAAAAGCTTTAATAATATGTAGTATTAATTTTATCTTTAATTTAAAAATATATATTAGATGCATTTTTTAATAATAAATTTGTTAAACATGTATTCATTTTAAGATCATTCACTTTTCATTTTGCTTGATAAATTAAAATAATTCAAAAATTACCTAGTGAATCATCAAGGCTGTAGATTAATGATAATTGAAAAGTGTATGTGACTAGGAAATATCTATAAATGTGTATTGTATAATCGTTAAAATATATTTATCCTTACGAATTTTTGTTGTTGCTTTTGTATTACCAAGTTTTTATCGAATGACCCCAACGCTTAAATGGCAGTTTTTGGCACAGCCATAAAAAATCTTAATTGTTTCTTTGTTTGGTAATATACTATAATTATTATAATATTATATATTGAAAAAATAAAATTGTTTAATAGTGCAGTAACTAAAGACCTGAAAGTACCCAAACCTGTAAATAAATCTGTACAGTTTTCATTTGTGGAGCAATTCTTAGGTCCTCGCGGATGTTTCGAGCGAGAAAAAGTTTATCATTCCGACGTGGTAACCCGCTGAAAAGGGCCTTCAAAGTCTCAAAAATGAGTTATCCGCGAATATCTGCCAAAATATGCGAATTAGAGAATTTTTGTTTAGACAAAACATGAAGATCACCTCGAAATCTACAACACCAATATTTTTCGCAAAAACGGCGGTCGAAATATCCATAACATTCCACACTGGATAGATGTGTGAGTCCGCGAGTCACTGGTGTGATGAATTTCCCCGATTTTTGAAAAATTATTGGACTTTATTAAAAAGAAAAAAATATATTTAGAAACTAGACACTCTAAGCTTTCATATGATGTACATTAAAAAGCATTTTAATAGATGATGAGTTTTTGATTCGCGTTTATTCTACAGATTTTCTAGAACTCCGGAAACGGGTAAAAATGCAGATGGGCAAAATAATTTTTTATCAAAACGCCAGAAAATGGTGAAGGAAATTTTCTGGGAACATTGAACACTTGCTAAGTTCTCATTATAAAAAAGAAATGTTAATAACAAACCATTTTTTCAAAAAATATTAATAAATTATTCAGATACTTTTAAAATATTGTAAAAAAAAATTTGACCGCTTTTTTTAATATTTTAGAAAAATTAGAATGGACCCAAACTCATATGCAATGATAGGTACGGGTTTTCCCATTCCGAAGAACTTTGATTAAAAAAAGTACATTATTGCCCGAGTAATGGAACAATTCGTCCGCCCGCTTATAAGTCAATCCATGAAGGTAGCGGCATTCTAGCGGTAGAGCGGCAGCTGAAATGAGGAGACTTTTGGGTCCCGTTATATCGAAAACTATCGATTTTTTGAAAAAAAATTAGGGACCATTTTTGTAGATTACAAGGCAATCTTTATTTTTTGTCTAAACAAAAATTCTCCAATTCGCATATTTTGGCAGATATTAGCAGGAAGCCCATTTTTCGGGCCCTGAGGGGCCATTTTCAGCCCTTTCCCACCTGTTAATGTTGATAAACTTTTTTTCGCTCGAAAGCATCTCCGAAGACCTAAGAATTGCGCCACAAGGGAAAACTGTACAGATTTATGTACAGCTTTGTCCCTTCATTTTCTGGACTACAACTAGAAGTTTCTGTAAAAACTAGATTTAGTTTTTAATTTTTTATCCTAGAAACGGTTAAAAATTGGTAAAGTAAAGATATTTCTCCCGAATGAAACGTTCAAACACGGTAACTAATTTTGAGTTACCGCTTCGTTTCTGCGACTCAAACGATAGTAGGGGAATGTATAGTGCTTTTGAAAATGTCATCATTTTATAACACGGTATCTGAAATTAGGCGCGAACTCTAAGATTTATTCATTTATCAGTCTGTTGAAATTAGAAAAATCTTTAACAGGTACTTTTTCGCTCACATATATAAAATCAAACAAAAAAAAATTACTACCGACAAGCAGAAAACAATATTAAAGTTACTTAAAAACTAAAATGGCGAATGCTTCCTGAAAAACATTCCTCAGGTGAAAGAAAGTTATGACGCGTTTAACGTTTTTCAGAATTATTTTTGTTATGTACAGTTAGTAATTATGTTTCAATCATGTACCATTTTACTGGTATCTACACGTTTTATACGTACTGTTAATAAGCTTGCAGTAAGAAACCATTAATTTAAAATTTGGAAAACTATGTATTATTACGTATAAATCAAAATTATACAGTATGTCTCAGTAAGTTGGAACCATATAGAAAACCTTTTTGTTATTAATTTTACGAAAAAAAGTTATTCTTCATAAAAAGTTCTGCATTGTCTAAAACCTGAAATGCAACTATCAGATATTAATTTTTTCCAGGTGTATACGAGTTTTGTCAAAAAGTATGAATTTTGCCCAAGAGGGAAGTACCTTTATTTTTGACAATTTAGAAAATTGTTATAAAGAAAAGTTGATCAGAAACACCATGTTGAAATATGCAATTATACCCATTTACGATAAAAAAATATTTTTTGTAATTTTTTAAAAAAATTTCTACTTTATTACTTATGAATAAATACAATATGACTTAATAACACCATTTTTATGTACTTTTTAAATTCCAACGCGTTTTGACGCTCTATGTTAGAGCGTCCTAGAATACATGTAACTACAGTTAAATTTGCATTGGTATTATAGGTACGTTTCAAAAAAAAAAAATATCATAAATGGGTGTAATTGCATATTTAAACAAGGTTTTTAGTTCTGATCAACTTTTCTTAATAACAATTTTCGAAATTTTCGAAGTTGTTAAAAATAAAGGTCCTTTACTCTTGGGCAAGAATTATACTTTTTGACAAAACTCGTATACGGCTGAAAAAAATTAATATCCCTTATAGTTGCATTTTAGGTTTTAGACCATGCAGAACTTTTTATGAAGAATTACTTTTTTTCATAAAAATAATAAAAAAGTTTTCCATACGGTTCCAACTTACTGAGACATACTGTATATTAATGCACTATTATATATACCTCTTTATAAAACAGCGTGGTCTGAAGAGACCAGCGACAACGGAGTACTGATGAAAACAGTTCCACCACAATATAGCGTTGATCCAAAGATAAATTCTAGTTAGATAACTAAAAATTGAAGTGCTAAATAAATGTTTTTTAAGCTTTACTGTCTAGCGCTATTGTGTCTGGTACTATTTTGTCTCAATACTGTTTAATCTGATGTTGTGCTATCCGGTGCTATTTTATCCAACTCTATATCCCCGGCAACATTTTGTTCACACTATTTTGCCCTTTCAAATTTTTTTAGCACAATTTTATACTAGAAACGATTTTGGTTACATTTTAAAATTTGTAATTAGAGCTGTCAAAACTTGAAGTAAAATTTTTCTTCAAGTACTTTTCTGTACTTGAAGTATTTTACTTTAAGTACTTTTTATTAGAAAGTACTTGTACTTGATTAATTTATATCAAAATACTTTTACTTTATTTAACCAAGTAAATTACTTGAAGTACCACGATGTACTTAAAGTAAAAAAAGTACTTCAAGTTAATAAGAAGTACTTAAAGTAAAAAGAAATCAATCAAGTACGCCAATTTATTCACGTTAGATAATCGCGCAAACAGGTTAAAACAAGAAGATCGCCCGACCTTTGCTCACTCTGATACATTATAGCTCTCAATTCGATGGTTAATGGCACCAAGAATGGTAAAATTGCAATTATTTTTAAATACCTTAACTATTATAGGTACTTTTAAAAAACATCGAAATAATGTATAAATACTAGTTTAGAAATTTTTATTTTGTTTCTAACAACACTTTAAGATACCTGTATTTAAAATTTTATTTTACAATCTATATATCTCACCACTTTCTTCTCTTCAAGCTCTTCTACCAGCTTTATTATTATTTTTTTAAATTCGGAACCAACTTGTTTTAATTAATTCTTATAATACTTAAAGGTTTATGACTTTAGGGTACGTGCATTAATTTAACATACGTTTGTTGTTAGAGAAAGAAGAAAAATGATGATTTATTAAAAGGATAAAACTGCAGAAAATATTGGGTTAATCACTAGTTTTGGGAGGTCATAAGGTTTTAAAATATAAAATAAAAAATGCATTCGGGTCGAATTAAAAAATTATGTGGGACATTCAAACCCGAAAATTTTTCTAAAAAATTACTTTGCTAAAAATCTTAATACATACATCACAATAATAGACTTTACAGGTAAGGTAAATCGTTAAATACCAAAGTATACATTTTCTTTTAGGCTATCGTTTAACTTGATGTTATTAAAAAAAAATGCTAGTCAAATAAAACTCCTTTTACTTCCAGTAATTTTATTTACTTCAGTTACGTTGGTTTACTTCAAGTACTTTGTTTTACTTTAAGTAATTTGTCTTACTTCAATTACTTTGTTTTACTTCAAGTAAAATACTTGGGTAATACTTCAAGTAATTTTTGAATTTACTTGGAAAAGCAACTACATTTTAACGAGTACTTGTGCTTGTACTTACAGTACTTTTTAAAAAAGCATAAACTTGCTACTTTACTTGAAGTACTATTTGAGAGTACTTTGACTGCTCTGTTTGCTATAAATAGTATCGGTAACCGTATGTCAAATGGAATTGACCAAATGTTGGTCAACTAAAATCTAATTGTAGATAGTTGTTCGTGTTTTTCATATTTTAACAATATTTTGTACTCAGAAAATGACTGGTTACTTAGGCAAACTTAATTCTAAAATTACAGGGATGGCGTTTAGCATGTGTGGTCTTATGTTCCGAATGAAGTGGTGCGCGTGGGTTGCTCTTTTCTGTTCCTGCGTTGGTTATGCAAACACTCAAATTAATGATGATACGAAACAGGTAATATATTTCTATTTTTACTCTTTTTTTTAGATTAGCATTTATTTTAATGTAATAATTTACTTTTTATTTCTTAAAAACTAAATTAGGTCATGTAGGATTACATACACGTTTTATCCAAAATTTGTAAAAAAAATTAAAAATAAATAAATGCACAAGTTAGTATTAACGTGTAACTTTTCGCATGCTTGTCAGGCGGCAAAGTGACCTCAATACTGAGTCTTCTACAGTTTTTTTATTTTCTGGACGTGTACTCAATTAAATTTCTCATAAAATTTAAAAATGCAAAAATAATTCTAGTTTTATTTAAAATGTAGAGTAACAGGATCTTGGAGATATTTCTTTTATTAACAGTTACACCATATTATGAATTTTTAGGGCTCTCACTTCACTATTCCGAAGTCTTATAATTTTTTTTATGTTTTAGGTTCTAAGTTCCTTTATGTTATCAATTTCCGCAATAGTAATGTCTTATCTTCAAAATCCAGCTCCAATGAGTCCACCGTGGGCGTCTTCATCAGATTAGAAAGGTAGCAGAAAAAATAACTATATTGTTAAAAAAAATCTTTATTATTACATTAAAAAAATCAACACATAATAAAATTTATGTAATAAACACTTTTTTATTTACAATCTATAATACAGTTTACCTAAGTCTAAATGCTTGATGTTTTCATTTTTAATGTCAACGAATACATTGAGCACCATTACTTACTCAACTTGTAACCTGATTAATTGTTCATTTCCTCTGAAGTTAAATCTTAACTATACTATGGGTATTTCGATCTCGTGTTTTTAATATCTTAAAATCATAATTTCTTTCTTTTTTGATCAGCTTGGATAAGGTTTTTTTCAGAAGATAAATAAAATATTTCGGACAATGTTGACACTCACCAACAGTCGTGATAAAAACGTAGTGTTATTTTATAATTATTTACATAACTATTATATATATATATATATATATATATATATATATATATATATATATATATATATATATATATATATATATATATATATATAAGTTTTTATTAAAATAATTATTTATTATAAATATGGTAACTAATAAATATTAAAAAGGTACATGAATTATACACATAAAAATACTTATTATATCATCGGCGGTCTCCTCAAACCTCGCAAGTGCCAAAGGTAAAATTTTACAGTATGATAAAAGAAACCTACTAAATCAACATTGATGATGGTGATACTAATACGACATTTACTAAATTCTCTCTGTATTTGCTAGGTTTAATAATATTGCAAAAACTATTTTTGTAAAAAATTGCGCTTACGGGGTTTGAGGAAAACACCGACGATATGATTCAATGAGTTAGCAGTTAATCTGAATTGTGTTTCAGTGTATATTTTTTTAAGTGCAGGTAAAACAGATATATTATGCAAGCAAGAAAATCGGTACCTTGAGGGAAAAGTAGTTTTAAAACTTGTAATTTAAATTATCTACTTTCCTTCCAAAAAAGGCTTTTATAAAAAATAGAAAGGCACAAAACGTGATTTTGACACTTGGTGGTAGAAGTAGTCCTGCTTTACTTGTAGTATGTCTTGTGGGTTAGGAAATTTAGGAAGATTCTGAAAGCTCAGTTTTTTCTTTGCAAACTATAGGTGACTGTATTTTCCACTTAACTGTTTGTAGTGTCATCGCAAAATTGTAATTACAAATGGCTAGAAATGTACAATATACAGCAATTCACAATACTTTGACATATATTTATGGTACATCAATGTGCATCGAAATACAACTTCATAACATCATTTCTAATTGTCCCCGATATCAAGCTTAACTTTCTGCAATCCTAGGGTTAACGGCTTTTATTAAGCTTGCTAGGAAAGGCCGTAAGTAACGATAATGAACTTCTACTAAAATCCCTCCACTTTCTTCTGATAAATGTTATAGGCCCCTACATGATTTTCTTTGAAGCAACAATTTGTTTGGCTGTCACACACATTATCGTGTCTTTGTCATTGGCGACTCGTGACAATTAGAACTGGTGAATCAATTTTAATTAACCCCCTTCCCCCTACTTCACCCAAAGTGCCTAGTACCAAATTTTGGTGTTGTTTCCAGATAAAACACATATACCTGATCGTGGACGAGAAATTGTAAACTCATTTTTATTCAACAAGAAAAACAGAAATTTCAATAATAATACACACACCTAACCTATACCAAAGACAATTGTAGTTTCACTATAGACCCACAAAGCACTGCTAAATTTTTGGTAACAGGCTTGGACGCTCGCTTACTGGGGCGAGCTTCCATCAGGAGAAATTACGTTCACATGATGCTTTATAAACCAACACTGCTGCCAAAGCTGTAACAACGGTATTTCTGCGGAAAATAGGACAAACTCTTTATAATAACTGAAAATTGTATTTTTGTTTGTTCATGATTTAAGTTAATATACTATGTTTAACCAATAAAAAAAATACTTACTTAAGTTGGAAAAGTTTAGGGTGAACCATTGATTCATTTGGTGTATTAAGCGAGTCGCCACTGATCTCAGCTAAACCTTATTCTCGATACGTTATTGCCATCACCCAACCAGATCGTGTCTTATCCGATGATTGGATAATACCCGTAAAAGAATACCCTTAGTGCTTTTATCAGTACAATTTTTCATAAATATTTTCTTGTTTAATGTCCAGACCCTAATTTTTTTATGGTAAGATTAGTGTGTAAAGGGACCATACGCGTTGGGATTTTACAGCATAAAAGACGTAAGTGTCTGCTGCACTCAAAAACATGTAAAAAATGCTGCATGAAAAGCGTTATTTTACTCATAATAAAATAACCTTTTAAAATCTTGGGTAGCCGTTTTCACAAAAACTTTACATATACTTAAACGTATGTAAAACCATTTCATGATCTTTTAAAGGCGCATGTGAAAACAGCTTTAAATTGGTAACGATAATAGACGAAGGTAACAAAACAACAAAAATATCACAATATTTCAATTAGACAATTGTACCTTAACCTACAAAGCAACGTCTCTGTATTTAGCCACGTCATCGGCAGAATTATTACTTAAAGAATTTTTACTCGTAAGTCTTTCCAGTTGCTTTTTATAAATTAAAAAATCTGGTCCATCCAAGGGTCCATAATAAATTGGGACTCCATAGTTTTCTATTGGTTGTGCGTAAAAACCAGATCTATTACTAATTATATGACTGCTCTTATCGGTCCCATTTAAAGCGTCAACTGATCTACACCTTGACAGTTTTGACGGAAGAGTAGAATAGTTTATTTCAGACATTGCTTTTTTACTAGGTTTGTTATTGGTGTAGATTGTTGGTGGAATTATAACACTGTTTGCATCATTTATGGATCCAGACATCCAATGGTTTCCATATATTAGGTTTCCATCTGGTTGATCAATAAAACGTAGGTCCATGAGTGATTGAGATTTTTTCTCTGAAAGCAAAACACAAAGAGTTAATTAAATCATATACCAAGAACAAGAGATAGGGGTTGGTCTATATTAAATTTTCAGTTACATCAAGTACTTTATAAAATTGTTTTAAGTCACTCCCGATACGCTAGTAAATAGGGCTGTGCCGATACCACATTTCAGATACCGATAATCCGATACTTTTAACTCCAATACCGATAATGTATCTGAAAGTATCTAAAGTTCAGATAAAAACTTGGATTTTTAAGTAATGGTTTTTCTTAATTTATATTTACATAAAAACATACATTATCTTTTTAATAACTTTTTGCTCATCTTCTTCTTTAGTAAGCAGTCCAGCTTTATAACGAGGATTTAACCGTAGTAATTAAATAAGGATCATTCCGTTTTATAAAACTGAAGCGGTTTTTCAGTCCTGCTTATAATTCCTTAGCGAGTGATTTTACATCTTCTACTTCTGAATAATGTTATAAAGCAATTTCGATTCCCTTAGTGAAAAAATATCCGCTAAAGAAGCAGAGTGATTACTTAGTGTCTTTGTAGCTGCTTGAAACGGTTTCAAAATTTTTAACTACTTTTTCAGCAAGTAGCCAGTGACTGTGTGACTTGTTTATAAAATTGGCGGAGGAAGGAACAAAGAACATGTAAAACAAATATTTCAGATGTTAAAGAATAAAAAATATTAGGAACATATTACGGTAAACGGCAATAAAATTATATTTATTATTATTATTTACCTAAAATAGCCTTTTTCTGTTTAAGCTTATTAGAATCCAGATACATTTGTATCTAAAAATGTAGGAATCGGCGAGTATCGGAAGTTAGTAATGGGTCCCATTCACGTTGAGATAAACTCAAGAAACATCAGTTTAGTCACCGGTTCAGTTTCATTCACATTTGAAACAAAAATGGTGCCACCTGCCATGCTTGCGCTTGTAGCAGTGGCAATTGCATTATCAGATGTTTCAAAGAAGAAAAAAAAAACAAAAAAGAATATGGGCACAGAAATGGTTACGTGAGAGAAACAAATATACAGTGGTAAATTTACTGCAAGAATTAAAGGTCGACGAACCAAATGATTTTAAAAACTATTTACGAACTAATGACATGTTATTAGGTAAGTTATTGGATATAGTAAGTGAGTGCCGAAGAAAGACTTATTGCAACCTTAAGATATTTGGCTACAGGAAATAATTACGAAGACTTAAAATTTTTGATGGCAATTTCTCGTCAATTACTTGGGAAGATTATTCCTAAACCATGCCAAGCAATTAATGCACTTGTTTAACAAAACTTGTCTATTTGAATATTCTTTGCATAAACACGGATATAATTTGTATAAGTTTAGAAATTCCTCCCAAAACTCACGACCTTCCCTGTCGGAAACAACACTGGTTTATATTTTAGTAGCGCGATACATAAAAACGTCAACATACACGTTGCAACAAGTATCAGTTGCATGCTTTCGGTATAGAAGTTTTACTACAGTGATACTGAGACCGACAAATACACTGCGAGATTTGTATCAAGATACTGATACTTGAAACATGTATCGACACCGATATCAACGTGAATGGGGTCCTTTACTATCGGCCGATATCCGATACTGAGTATCGGTATCGGCACATCCCTAGTTTTAAGTCTTTGTGGACTGTCTAGAAATAAAAACAAATTACCGAATTGAGACATCCATTCAATTACATTTAAACGTAACAGAACGGGGGATTAAAAAAAAAATAATTCGCTGAAAACGACTGTGAATTTTGACAGCTTTTATTTTGGCAACAAATCTACCGACTGACAATTTCAGCATATCAAAAAAAGCGTCCTTTCAAGGACTCCCAAACCATATTTTTAATTAACTTTTTCATTTAAATAACTATAATCAATTTGTTCATAAGCAACAAAATGGTTCATGACTTTAAACAATTGTCGAGGGCGCCCAAATAATCCGATTTTTATTTTTAATAAAGCGTTCGAAAGCTTGAGATCTCTAGTATATGAAACAGAAAATCAAATGTTTAAGGCGGGATTTAGTGCAGACATTGGCAGAACGTAGGTATATGAATAAAAATGTATGATCCTGTATAGTGCAGTGCGCGTAGCAGTCTCAGCTCTGTACTGTACCTAGATGGTCATACATTTTCATTGATATAGCTACATTCCACCGATGGCCGTCCGTCGAGCACTAAATCCAGCCTAAGTACCATAATTTGAACTCCATCCAATTTGCAAAATTGTCAATTTTTTCAAACAAAACTGAATTGCAAAATTATTGTGCAAAAAGTACGTTTTTTTGTCCTTTTCGTGTCTATTGCTATTTATTCCAATAAATGAAAGGACAAAGCTGTAAATAAATCTGTACAGTTTTTCCTTGTGGCGCATTCTTAGGTCTTCGGGAATGCTTTCGAGCGAAAAAATGTTTATCAACATTACTAGTGGGAAAGGGCTGAAAATGGCCCCTTAAGGCCCAAAAAATGGGTTTCCCGCTAATATCTGCAAAAATATGCGAATTGGAGAATTTTTATTTAAACAAAAAGTGAAGATTGCCTTGTAATCTACAAAAATGGACCTTATACTTTTTTTCGAAAAATCGATAGTTTTCGAGGTAACGGGACCCATTTTAGCTGCTGCTCTACCTCTAGAATGCCGCTATCTTCTATGAAACACACTACACTTATAAGCGGGTTCCATTACTCGGGCAATAATGTACATTTTTTAATTATTCAAAGTTCATCGGTCTGTTTTTTCTAGAATTTTAAAAAAAGCGGTAAATTTTTTTTCTCAATATTTTGAGAGTATCTCATTAATTTATTGTTATTTTTTTGAAAAACTGGATTGTTATTAACATTCCTTTTTTATAATGAGACCTTAGCAAGTGTTCAATGATCCCAGAAAACTTCCTTCACCATCTTTCTTGCGTTTTGATAAAAAAATTGTTTTACCCATCTGCATTTTTTAGCCGTTTCCGGAGTTCTAGAAAATCTGTAGAATAAACGCGAATCAAAAACTCATCCTCTATTGAAATGCTTTTCAATGCACATCATTTGAAAGCTTAGATTGTCTACGTTTCTTTGAAAGTGTTAGACAATGTTATGGTTTCAATAACACTAAAATTTTGGACTTCCATTGTCTTTATTTGTTATTTGTTACACAACGTTTCGGTTAGTAATGTATCTCCAACCGTTTTCAAGTGATAGTTTTTAGTTATCACTTGAAAACGGTTGGAGATACATTACTAACCGAAACGTTGTGTAACCAATAACAAATAAAGACAATGAAAGTTCAAGAAGTGTTATTAGATTGTCTAGTTTCTAAATGTACTTTTTTCTTTTTAATAAAGTCCAATAATTTTTCAAAAATCAGGGAAATTCATCACACCAGTGACTCGCAGACTCACAACTAACCACATCTATCCAGCGTGGAATGTTATGGATGTTTCGACGGCCGTTTTTGCGAAAAATATTGTTGTTGGGAAAAAAATGGTAGGCACCATTTTTGTAGATTTCGAGGTGATCTTCATTTTTTGTTTAAACAAAAATTCTTTAATTCGCATATGTTGGCAGATAATCGCGGGAAACTCATTTTTGGGACTTTAGGGGGCCATTTTCAGCGAGTTCCCACGTCGGATTCGTGATAAACTTTTTCTCGCTTGAAAGCATCCGCGAAGACCTAAGAATTGCACCACAAATAAAAATTGTAAGGATTTATTTACAGCTTCGGGAACTTTCAGGTCTTCAGTTACTGGACTATATTTTGGCAACAAGTATAATGCATTTTGCGATTTCTAACCCATTCACTTTGTTTGAAATTATGTTTTTTTTTCTTTATTGCCTCTTTTCTCTATAAATGAAAACTGATTGTGGCAGTGTGCACGTAAGAATGTAGAAAATAAAGAAACTTTGTATTTCGTGCAAAATTTTATTAAAATTAATATCCTAGCAAAGGGCTTTAGGGTAAAAACCAGTACTATTCGTCAATCAGGTATCACAGCATGTGGAGTGTACATATGTAAACAGCACATTGACAAACATTAAATTAAAAATTGAAATTGTGAATAAAATCTCACATTTTCATCTTAAATAAAGTGGATTTTAAAATTTAAGCCACACAACGATACCATTTTGTTAGAAAGACGAACATGTTCGTCTGTAACTCCTGCTTGACAAATAGCACTGATGATGATTTTTACCGAAAGTGCTTTGCTAGGATATTAATTTTAATAAAATATTGCACGAAATACAAAGTTTTTATACATTTTTCTATAGGTTTTCCACCAAAAACATGCCTGTCACATCATAATTCTTCCGAGGGTAAATTGTTTTTAGGTTCTCTTTTATAAGATACTACTTACCAGGCATTTCACCCTTATCACCACATGGTACATAGACACTGGCATTAAATTCACTGGTTGTAGTGGAAAAATGGTAGCCTCCATATGGTATTGGCAGCGGTACCATATGCATGTTAGTCCAAAGATGGGGCATAGATCCATATCTGAAACATCATTGAATTAACACAACATAAATTTAAAAAAATACTTTATTAGTTTTTAATTACAGTTACCGGTAGGTTTGTGGGGATTAAGAAAATATTACTAGTTCCTAAATTAAAAAAGCCACTCAGAAAAAAGAAGGGTTAAATAATATGTATGGATAATTTAATGCGACCAACTTTTTAAACATCCTGTAATTTTCAAACTAAGGGTTTTTTTCACAAAAAGCTATAGTTTACTGGTACAAAAGCGTAACTAAACATGAATTGTTGTCTTATTTATATTTTTTTAAGCGCTCCAGCGGCAAAAATAAGCAACTTTGTGTATAGATAAGTTGATATTTTCGGCCAAAGAACTTATGGTTTTTATTGTACACGCCATTTCCAAACATACTGTAGGTACATATTTACAAAGGTTACTTAACTTGGTTGGGTAACTGTATTAGCTGGGCTGGGCACTAAATCCCGTGCACTTAAAATATGGGCCTTCAGTAATTTAATTCAATTCAATCTGCGTTCTGCATTTGGACATCACGTCTTGTTGTTTCTTTGCTTTGTTTAGTTTTGATAGTGTTCAAAGTCGTCCTAATGACATATTTTTGACCAACTCGGAGCAGCAGGAATTAAACTCCGTTAACTTTTTATTTGTCTAGTTTTTGAAAAGATTGGGTTTCCGCACTGCAGTAACAGAACCGCCTAAACATTAACATAAACAACCATACGTTAAGTGCTTCAGGTTTAGATTCGTCATACAGAATCACCCCTTAGCCAGTTTTCAGTAGTTCGCAAAATGTATATTTATATTATAGTTTAGAAAAGTTTTCTTTTTTTGTTAGTGTTGTCTTGTATCTAGAAGTACAGGGACGGCGAACCTTTATTAATCTACGTGCCATAAGGTTATAGAATGGACCGTCAGCCCACCATAGAAAAAAGGACCAATCGTAAACAATATGCTTTTTTAAATAGTAAATATTGACTGTATGCTGATTATGTATTGATATGTTTTACAGGATGACTGTTAGCCCAGTCAATATACAAAAAAAACCTCAAAATCTAGAATTTACCCGTCGCAAATTGAAATTTTGGATTGAGATATTTTAAGAGTAGAGCTATCGATGCCAAAAATTTTCTCCACCTGTGGTTACCTGTGCAGAACCTGTATTTACCTGAATTTTTATTATTTTTATATAACTTTTTAAAAACTCAATGAGGTATTTTTTCTAAATATTCATTTAGAAAAATGCATTAACTCTCAGTGATTATATAGTTAATGTTTAAATAATTTGTTTAAACAAATTAAACTTTTAAAGCTGAAATAGAAAGTTCGATATTTTTTTCTATATGTAAAAAAAACAGTTTGATTTAAATATTATCAAAAAGCAGTTATTAAAAAATTAATCTGCAAAAAATTTATAATTTTAATAATTATTACAATAATTATGAGCAAAAATTTTTGCATACTACATCAAAATAAAAAGCAATATTTTAAAGTGAATTTTATTTGAGAAAAAAAATTCTAATATTTATAAAACTGTTGTTATCTAAAAATTTTGGGTCTCTTTTACGAGGATGGTTTGAAAAGTCCGAGATATAGCACCACCGGCGCGTATCGAGGCCATGTTTAGTTAGTAGCATCTGTTGAATGAACGCACACCAAGTGTCAGCCATATTGGTCTATTTCTTTGCGTTTGGCATTCGTGTGAATCAAGGAAGTCGAGTGATTTTCAAGAAATAGACGAAAAAGAATTTCGTGTGGTGATTAAACATTACTTTATGAAAGGTAAAACGCCTCAGGAGACTGAAGAGAAGATTGATAAACATTATTGTGACTCTGCACCTTCAATTAGAACAGTTTACAAGTGGTTTCAAAATTTTCGGACTGGCCATATGAGCACAAGTAACGCTGAACGTCCTGGATGGCCTGTGGAGGTCACGACTCCAGAAATCATTGATCAAATTCATGATATGGTGATAAATGAGAGAAGAGTTAAGGTACGTGAGATTGCTAGTGCTGTGGGCATCTCGACTGAACGGATACATAATATTTTACATGAATATTTGGACATGAGAAAGCTATCCGCAAGATGGGTGCCACGATTGCTCACGCTTGACCAAAGACGGAATTGTGTGAAGTGTTGCAAGGATTGTTTGCAGCTGCGTCGTTTCGTCACTGTGGATGAAACATGAATTCATTACTATACTCCTGAGACCAAACAACAATCTAAGCAATGGGTTACCAAGGGGGAATCTGCACCAAAAAAGGCGAAGACCGTTCCTTTGGCTGGAAAGGTTATGGCGACTGTCTTTTGGGAGGCGCAGGGGATAATCCTCATCGACTATCTGGAAAAGGGTAAAACTATTACAGGTGCATATTATTCATCATTATTGGACCGTTTGAAAACCGAGCTGCAAGAAAAACGCCCACGATTGGCAGAAAGTCCTTCCATCCGACAACGCACCAGCACACACCTCAGCAGTTGTGGTCGCAAAATTAATGGAAATAGATTCCAACTTGTTTCACATCCCCCCTATTCTCCAGACTTGGCTCCTTCGGACTACTATTTCTTCCCCAATTTGAAGAAATGGTTGGCGGGACAAAGATTCTATTCAAACGAGAAAGTGATTGCAGACACTGATCGATATTTTGCAGACTTGGACAAATCTATTATTTGGAAGGGATCAACAAACTGGAACATCGTTGAACGAAGTGTAAAGCCTAAAAGGAGACTATGAAAAAAAAAAAGGTTTTTAAAACAAGTGTTGTTTTTTCGGCTGTTATTTTGTTAAAATTTGAGATACCTACTGAAAAAATTTTTAAACAAAAGTTGTATCTAAGATAACAATCTACAGCTTTTATTCAAAACTTTTTTTTCATATTTTTAGAATTAAAGAAATTTTAGATTTAATAATTGAAAATCATATACAAAAAAAAAAAAAAAAAAAAGGGGGGGGGGGGGGCTATGAAGAAAAAAATAAAAAGTTAAAAATAATTTTTTCGTGAAAAATTTAATCCTACTAAAAAATTTTAAAAAAAAGGGTTTATCGGTAACAAAATTTTCAGATTAAATCATTTTAATAAATTGTTTAATAATTTTTAAAATCTATTTTCTATTTTAAACCGCAGGTTCACTTGATTGCATAGGGAATTTCCCCAAAGGCATAATTTATTGCACGTTTTTGTTTACGGTGGGCTAGAAATTTTGACGCCAAGAAAATAAAACTACATACTCCCAACTTTATGACTATGACCGCACATGTAGACAAAAAAACTGTTTGAATGGACCAATTTTAAGTCCAATAATTTGTTTTATTATTGATTCCCACGCTTAGCAGCATACGAGGGTTACCCTGTTACTTTTTTAAAGGGGTAGTTCGAATCACCCTAGAAATACTCATAATTTGAATTTATTCCAGTTACCTATTTCCTCTGTAATTTGATCCCTAGGACTTAATTTTTTAAACGGCTTATTATTACGCAAAGGTAGAATACAGTCTGCCAGTGGTGTGGAATATAAGTCAGTAAGTATGGTTACAACCACAAAAAATGTATTGTACTGGTTTAAAATATCGGTAATCATGTTTACTTGGGCCGCGGTCAGAGTAGCACCGTATTCGGCCGAATTGATTTTCGGCCGTGTTTGACCGATGTCCGTGGTAAATTAAATTCCATGGGACGTTGGTCACAGTGCAACCGATTCTGACCGATACGTTCGGCCGAAAATATCTGTCAGCGGATAAATTCAAATTGATTTGTTTTTTCGGTAGTATTTGGCCGATTTTACAGGGTTCGACAAATAGTGCCTTTCCGAAAATGGCGGATTGCAAAAAAATAATTAGTTTAGTTTAGTTAGCCTTTCATCTAGAGTTACACATTTAAGAAAATTTGACTGCTTTTTAATTAAATCTTGAATTTCTTCTAATATATAGCAGAAGGTTTTATTACTCATTCTCATACATTCAAAATACTTTTCCGGCGGTTCTAATAACTGTTGAAAAAAAGAGTGATATTCACCAAGCATTTTCCTGGATCTAAAAATATCATTAACATATATATATATATATATATATATATATATATATATATATATATATATATATATATATATATATATATATATATATATATATATATATTATATATTATTATATATAATTTTTCGTCACCCCTGTAAAAAACAGGATCCTGGTTTTACACCTTTTGATATCTGGTTTACAAACGTTTCTATGGTAACACTTAAGTAACTAATAATGACAACTGTTTAACCTTTAACTGTTTGCAACTTCTTATCTCGTCGGAATCAAAACTAAAACTGCCCTAATTTCCTTCCCGCTTTATATAGTAATGGGAAAAAATGGAAAAGTCTGGAAAAGTCTGAATTATGGAAGAATTATTTTACTAAGGGTGCGAAAAGTGTTAAATAGATGTCTCCAGCGCCCTAGGAAAAATCCGCAATGACCGTTGAAAAAGGAAAAACTAAGGTAACCTATTTTTAATAAATTATTAACCTAAATAAAATAATTTAACCTTTTACAATTCTATTGACTAAACAGATATTTTTAAAGTCTGTAACATTGCCCCCTCCCAAGTT